>JANJGK010009248.1:0-17500 GCA_039081455.1 Macrobrachium rosenbergii
TAAACACGTTCGCCTATACAACGGCACTCACCTCTGCCTGCTCAATCCAGTTGCTTTTATTATTTATTAATTATTTATTAGTTTGTTGATTTATCTGTTTTTCGTATTACTGATCTCCTCTTTCTGTATCTCCCGTTACCCTCTGTCACCTTCATCGAATGAACACCATATTCTATGAAAGCTTTAACAGGGTTCATTTTCTGAATAATAATAATAATAATAATAATAATAATAATAATAATAATAATAATAATAATAATAATAATAATAATAATAATAAAATAATAATAATAATAATAATAATAATAATAATAATAATAATTTGTAATTCAAGATTTAAGTTGATAATTATCACAGACTTTGACCATGAAATGTTTGTCGCGACACTATTTAAATCTCTCTCTCTCTCTCTCTCTCTCTCTCTCTCTCTCTCTCTCTCTCTCTCTCTCTCTCTCTCTCCTCTCTCTCTCTCTCTCTTCCAAGCAGTGAATTTCAGTGTCTTGTTGTTGTACCACTGGTGTCTACTGTTTCAGTGCTTCGGTAAGCTCAGGCACAAATGGTTTTTAATGGAGCTTGCCCCATTGCCCGCTTTTGCCCAGGAATCGAACCTGGGTTTTCTCACTTGGTAGACGAAAAACCTGTATATCAAACCACAAGCCAGCAAACTCAGACATACTCATATATATACTATATTATGTATAATATACATAATATATATACATACACATATATATGTGTACATGTGTGTTTGTGTACACACAGCTGACCTTCTCGTGAGGAGTCCCAAGTTTAACTCCTGGGCAAAAGTTGGCAGACACCACCACCATATGCCTTTTCTACTTGGGAGATGGTCCTAGAAGTTGCTAGCCTTAATGCTTTGGCAAATCTTTTGTTTTTTGGGGGGATGAAGGTGCTAGCTCCACACCCTGGCCCACTGAGATTCTAGAGGCGTTTGTGCAGCTGGCCACTCATCCAAGGATTGACCAGACCCAACTTTTAACAGCCAGTGGCACAGCAGATTATTGAGACTGATGTCCTCCATACTTTCCAATCAGACAGGCTTCAGACTTCTCTTTATCAAGTTAACCAGTCTGGACTCTGTCTGTGTGTCAACTTCTTCAGCACTTGACCAGGAAGGAGAGGTTTCTTTCCAAACCTTCTTATCCTTTTCCCAAGTGCTGCTGTTTCAAGGAAAGTAGCACTGTCAAAGCTGTGAGTTCCAGTGGGGTGGTGGGGTCTTCATGAGATCCAAACATGAAAATCTAGAACCAAAATGCCAGTTCCTACAAGTGAAGGTAAACAGCTGAATGCGCGTTGCTGAACCTGCCTTTTTGTAGTTGACCTGGTCATCATGTATGTCAGCCTCTTATGACCTGAAAGGTTGCTCGTCTATCTTCTCATCTGGAGATGATTTTAAGGTCAAAACTTTGGCCATGCCACCATCCTACAGGTCCACAATGCAGGGAATACCTACAGTATGTGTAAATTGTGAACTCAAATGCGTGTGCTGCACTGCCAAAAGGGTTAAACATCATCAAGTGAACGTAGCATTTATCATTTTGAAATTTGAATCCTCATCTGAAGAGCGATATAAAAACAGAACGCATCTATTTCTTCTGCTATAGATGCAAAATTTGTAAAACGAGTAATACACAGAGGAATTGGCACAAGAAGAAGAGTATGGAGGTTAACTCATTTAATGTGGAATATGCAGATAAGATGTTTATTTATGGTCTTTGCAACAGTTCCATTTCTAGATTACACGGTCATGAACTCCACTCTTATACAAAAAAGGAAGTGGGCGATGAGGCCGATGTGAATAACAGACCCCCAAATCAAAAGTATTCTTTAGATGCTGAACAACGGGAGCATCATTGAAACCCCCCCCCCCCTCTCTCTCTCTCTCTCTCTCTCTCTCTCTCTCTCTCTCTCTCTCTCTCTCTCTCTCTCTCTCTCTCTCTCCGTCAGTGGTATTCACTGGACTCCGATAAGGGAAAAGAAAAGTAACCGTAATGGAATCTCCCTCCATCACAGATAGGCCTATTCATTACACACCGATCAAAAATGTAAAACATATAATTAAAAACCTCTCCATCTCAATCAAAAGTGTTCATCACACACCAGTCAAAGGAAAAAAGCGCTCTTGTGAAAACGCTTTCGTCTCTTTCAGATTAAAAAGAACGGGAACATTATGGAAAATTCGCCTTCTTCATTCTTTACTGTCAAAGGCAGCCTATTCAAACAGTTACCGAAAGAGGTAAACAGCTGACATTGTTCAAAGTGCAGTATCCATTCTGTCTACTGTACAATCCCTTGTGTTCATGGTTACTGTCACTATCACTCATTCAGCATAGTCGTAGGCCTAGTCCTGACTCCAGATGCAACAATTCCGTGACGAGGCGGCAGGACACTTTGTGCTAGAATTCAACGATCACGAATAAATGTTGCCAAGCAACATTTACACTACTTTCTTGATGCGTAAAGCTAATCATTAAAATTAATTTTACTGGTTAAAGGGACTAACGTTACATTTTTCAATAACCTGCAAGAGAAAATCATAATTAAAAGGCTAACAGCAGTTGAGTTACCTAACGCGCCTCATCAGCTATCCCCCCCCCCCCCCATAGCCCTAACATCCCGCACGTGCCAGCTTACTTGCCCGTCTAATGGTAACGTAATTTAAAAAATTCACCTCGCCGACAAACGAAGCATTAAAATGTATGTGTATAGAACATTTTCTGCTCAGAATAGTTTTATCTTTCATTTCTCAAAATACTTGCATAAACTCGTGTTACACCCTGTATGTATATATCTGGGTAATTTTTATACGCATAAATATTAAAGCACGAATATCGCTTCATGTCGAATTCACGTAAGTATATACCTTGGAAATCGCTGGGGCTGGAAATTCCGCGATAACTTCCGAACAGATGAGACTGAGGCCTTGTCAACCCAAAACACGATTCGGTCTAAATATGTCCAGAATCTTCCATTTGTATAAACTTCTCTGGTGTTGTTGTTTCATGTTGTTTCATGCTGTTGTTAGTGACAGGAACCTTCGAAATGTGTTTTTCTGCATTTCATTGACAGAACTCTTGAACGTTGTTTCGTCGCGTTGATGTCGGAAGCTTTTGGAAGTGTAGGTCTAATGGTCGAGGCTACTGCAGACCTCGTTTGTAACCAAAATGTATTTTTTTTTTTTGTAATCTTGTAGCAATGTAGTGAAATGTTTATATACTGTAGTGTTGCCATTCTTTTCGTATGGCTTCATGTTTAATTTCCTCCAAACAAGGGATTGTTACATTTATTTCCTTACGTTGTTTTTTTAATGTATATACATATATATATATATATATATATATATATATATATATATATATATATATATATATATATATATATATATATACATTAAAAAACAACGTATATATATATATATAATATATATATATATGCATTAAAAAACAACGTATATATATACTATATATATATATATATATATATATATATATATATATATATATATATATATATATATATATATATATATATATATATAAGTCCAAAATTGCTTCTTCGTATCTGGTTTAGATGAAATATCTGGCTCTGTTGCCCTCAGTTGAACTAGACTTTAGTGCTCTCTCTCTCTCTCTCTCTCTCTCTCTCTCTCTCTCTCTCTCTCTCTCTCTCTCTCTCTCTCTCTCTCTCTCATCTCTCTCTCTCTCTCTCTCAGCTGATCCCGTCCCAACCTACTTTGTCAGCTAAGCTAGACCCACCTCTTGCTCTCAGCTGATATAGAGTCCCCTCTCTCTCTCTCTCTCTCTCTCTCTCTCTCTCTCTCTCTCTCTCTCTCTCTCTCTCTGTGTGTGTGTGTGTGTGTGTGTGTGTGTGTGTGGTGTCACAAATGATGGCATTTTCTTGGCCGTGATGTGACCTCTGTGGGCAAAGAGGGAATCTAAGTTTGTGGTTGTCTGGCAAACTTAATCTTGTAATTTGCTCTGCCCATGTAAGGAATGGCCACATAACCAAGTGGCAATGCCAACAATAGTTTTTTTTTATTTACTTTCAATGAGGTATAGTCGTGTATAAGACTTTCAGTTACTTTTTTTTCAAATATCATTCCTGCTTATACAGTATTATTTTCTTTTAGATATTATTGTTTTTGGAGGAAGTGATTATTACAGGAATAAAATCGTCTTGTTTTAGTTAATTTAGCAAGGTAGCAGAAAGGAATTATTTAGTCAAAACAAATATATTGCGTTATTTTCTAATTAATGTATATACTGTATATATATATATCTATATATATATATATATATATATATATATATATATATATATATATATGTATGTATATATATATGTATATATATATGTATAATATATATATATATATATATATATATATATATATATATATATATATATATATATATATATATATATATATGTATATATATATAGATAGATAGATAGATATATAGATAATATCTTCAGTCATGCTAATTGTATTTTTTTGAAATTGTTGGCCACTGGGTGTGCAGAAGACTGAGAAAAGGAGAAAAGTCTAACTCCGAGTTAGTGAGGCATCAAAAGTAACTTCTCCTCTTTCAATTAAATAATTAAGAAACACGGGAACCCAGTGCGTCCCATTAATAATAATAATAATAATAATAATAATAATAATAATAATAATAATAATAATAATAATAATAATACTTGTGTGGATGTATCCACCGTTCGTATGGACAAGCTGAAACAAAATTGGCCTGGGATGAATGACAAGAAGTATAGAAGACACCAGCTCATAACAAAAAAGTCTGTCTGAATTACCTAAGAAAAGTGGCGATCTGGGACTCGTGTGATTAGTTATGACAACAAATTTATTAATTTAAAGCTCACAGACCAACCTGATTCAGCTCTGATATACCACGTAGGCGTTATCTGCGCGTCGATGAGTGTCCAGCACGTTAGCAAGACACGTTGCATGGGGCTTAACCCTATCTGGTGCAAGTGTTCAGATTTTTCAGATACCACGATGCAAAACCATAGATTCACTATCGATACATCATGAGTGGTAACCGAGTGTTAATATAATGACTTTGAAAGTTGCCCAAAGGTCGTACTGCATGAACTTCCTTTGAAACTGACGGCGCTGGTTGACTCGGCACCAACAATCATAGTGCAGTTACGAGGTTTTCCTCCTGTTATACCTTTCAAGCCTTTCTACTCTCAATTTCCCTTTCAGTACTGAATGACCTCTTTGGTCACAGTGGTTGGTCTTTGGTCTAAATTCTATATTCCATTCCACTAACTATCACAGTGGAGATGCTTGGGGAACAAATGTGCTATCGTCTGCCACAGCTCATCATCAGTCACACTGCGCATGTTTAGCTCAGACTATTTCTTGAGGAACATTTCAGTGTTTATATATACAAGAACCTTCACACTTTATAAACAAGCTGATTTATATCAATAATATACCCTTACAAGCACAAGAAAGATGAGCTTGACAGTTGTTATCAGTCTACTCGTACCAAACGCAAACGAAGGATGGAGCTTTCAAAATTGTTTTTATTTCTCCCTGATATAGCCCATGGACGCTACAGGTAGACGAATGTCCACAAACTGTTCAGATAAAAAAATTTCGTTATCATTCAAACTTTGCTCCATGTAGATTTCATTACATCAACATAAGAATAACTTTATTATGATAGCAAACTGGAAAAACAACCTTGAAATATGCTAACACTAGAACTCGGAGCATTGACAAACGAACGATAGACCTATACTAGATATTTAATTTTACTGTCCTTCTTTTAGGAACATTTTCATTTCAAAGTAGTCAAAAAAACTTTCTTATTGTAACTATTATTCATTCTATCTAAGAGTCTTTCCAGTGCCTTACTTTAAAAAAAAAGCCTAGGCTAGCCTTTTATGTTTTATATATATATATATATATATATATATATATATATATATATATATATATATATATATATATATACAGTATATAATGTCATCAATACGCAATTGGTGACGGGACCTCAGTAAGATTTCAAACTTTTGCTCGATAAGTTACTTGGCCAAACACTACTGAAATTGCCCAGTTACTGGGCTATTGTAAAGATTTGTAAGTCCAATAAAAAGTTATGTAAATATGCAAAGTATTCTGAATAGAAAACTGGAATACTACGGTCATGCATCGCCTTCCATCCAGTGTTGCAGTGGTTGTTCCTTTTACCTTCCCTTGACAGCTTCATGCCTCATACACAACAACAATATTCCATGCCATTTCGAATACTGCCTCTACTCACGCAATTTGCATGCGAGAAATAATTAAAATACCTTTTCCTCGCACTCGCACAGCCAGATGTCTCTCTAGCTACCAACAGTGAGACAAAAGGGTTACTGAAAGACCATCGTTTATTTGTTTGATCTGCGTAGACTATTTGATACATCATACAAGCTCGTCTTTCGTGTGCTTGTATTGTTCTATTATCGAAAGTGAAGGTTCTTTGTAAATATAAGCATTCGGATATAATATTACTGAAGAAGCAGTTTGCATCTTTATCACAGTAAGCCTAAGATATCGGAAACATTGATTGTAGCCGAACACGAGATAGCTATGCGTATGCCACATCTGCCTAAAACCTGTGTTGGTGAGGCCACAAATGGAATGGAATTGACTATAGCTATTTTACGCTCCAGCAGTCTCTGTTCATGCCAAAACTAAATGGTGAATAAATACATACACACATGTATGTATGTATGTATATGCATACATATACACATGTATATACAAACACACACACACACACACACACACACACACACACACACATATATATATATATATATATATATATATATATATATATATATATATATATATATATGTATGTATGTATATATAATCAGTATGAGAAGACATTATTCATATGGTTTTTAGTTATATTGTGAATAACCTTATATAACCTGTAAATGCTGGTGCTGTCGTTAGTTACATCCTGGTTTTAGCGCTTTCAGAATTATTTATTCCATTTGGTACAAGAGGACATTGGTGTTTGTGACAATGCTAGGGCCAAAGAACACAGCATAACTATTTTTTGAACAAGATTTTTTTTTTATGTTGAATTAAATATTACCTCTCCTATTCATCACGTTTATATGCCTTTTCACTTTTTATTTCCCCATATGAACAAATATAGTGAGTACAGTGTTTTATCGCATTATATTAGTGAATTTCAAATAGACGTTCGCACTGTTCATACTTGCAATATAATCGTTTTATACTGAGGTACAGCCGGTATAGTAGAAAAAATATGACATTATCCAATCACTGAATTTTGTTCAAAGCCCTCCATCTCCAGTAAAAAAAACATGTTTTTTATATAATGAGTACCGATTAAGATTACATAAATTATGTTACTGAAATATCAATGGGGAAAAAAGATGAGAAAACTTATTTCAAAATAAAATTTTACTGTCAAAAAATGTAAACTTCACACACAAAACATTATTCTCCTTTACATATAAGGACGCAAATATCATCATCATAATACTAATAATAAATAATCATTATTATTACCATTACCAACAACAACGGCAATAATGATAGTAATTACATCCCATCTGTGGTATATGAAGACGAAAAGGACAACTAAATTTGCAGACATTTAGAGCTTGTCTAAGATGAGAATAGCAAGTGACAATAATAAAGACAGTAATAACATCAGTAATAACATTATGTCTTCAGGAGACAAAAATAAACAAAATTCCTTGCATATTAAAAAAAAAACATTGCAGACCTTTAGTCTTTGTTAACAGTGCACAGTACCGGGCCAAGCAAAAGAATTAGGATTACTATTTGATTTTGTAGCCTACCAGTTATTTCAAGAAGAATATTAACATTTGGCTTATGAAGAACAACAAAAAATAAAACATACATATCACTGTCACCCAAATGAAAATATACAGGGTGTGTTGTATCATTATAACATATGCAATTTGTAACAGTTGCAACAGACATGAACAATATGCTGTGGGCAGGTTGCACTCTGGCATAGCTGACACTGATGTTTGATCTTGGAGAATTTACCGACTGACACCGAAAACCCACTACCATATACGGACTCGAGGCATGGTGCGCATCGTTTTCGTTTTTCTGACGTGTATGTATGAAGTTCATTACTTACTAACACTGAAACTGGTTTCGGATTCCCAAGTATAATGTTCATCTTCGCCACAATACTGCTGTGCAAATTCTTGACTGACTGCCTTTTCTCTATTTGAGGAGTGCAAAGAGATTTAACTAAATCCCACCCAAATGTAAAAGAATTTAGGCGTCGAGGGTCATTGCTTGTATTCATTGAGAACACTGTCTGGGAATTTACTCTAGCTGTATCGAGGACAAAAGAGAAGGCGTTTACTGTCCATCTTCGGGATTTTGTGTTCACAGTGTAAAATTGCGTCCTTTGGTCAATAATGTCTGTACCTCCCTTAGTAAAGTCGTAGAGTTTGTAGATTGCAGGCTTCTTTTGGCTATCGTCTTTGGTAATGGCCAACAGGGGAGGTGATATCGTGCTAAGCAATAAAACGTTCCTTGGGCAAAGCTTTACTCTTTGTCTGATTGATGAAGGAGTTCAAGCAAAGTTTTCCTTCCTTTTTTTTCCCAGTACACCTCGTAAAATTTATCTTGCTTTCCAGCAATATTCTTTATCTCTAAAGGTATACCTTTTCTACCCGCATCGATTGTGCCTAAGGCATTAATACTCTGTGACAGGAGCCACTCGAACAGTTCTATGCTGGTATATAGTCTGTCTAAACTTATAGTTCGTCCTCTCAGGTCTATACTACTTTTCAGTTGGTTTACAAGGGCCTTCACAGTAGCTAGGGTGCCTGTTACGTAAAATGGCCCGGATCCCTCGATGGGTTTGCCGGAATATTATACAACAGTGCTGAAAGTGAAGGGATATCTCACAGCATTGATAGACTTATACATAAGGCCATACCTAACAGGCTTACTCCTGTTGTACTGACGGAAACCTATTTGTGTTCTGCAACCATACAATGTTTCATCAATTGTTAGGAAGTCATCAGGCTGCACCACTGAACTACAGTTTCTATTGAAGCATTCAAAAACATCTCTTGCTGCTGCAAATCTGTCGTGTACCCATCTGCGGTGTCTTGTTTTTAGGTCATCAAAAGAAATATTGGCATGGATGAAAGCAAATCTTTTAGCAGACATCACCGCACCAAATGTTGGATGTCCAAATGATTCATGAAACAGTATATGATAATCATGGGTATTTAGTCCGAGCAAACCTCTCGCATATAACAGACCGAAAAAGCTTTTCACTTCTACTGAGTCAATTAATCTGATATGACTTCCTTTACTCATTTCTTCCTCATTTAATTCCAACTGGCCCAGCCTTTGCCGGATTTTTTCATTTGTGTTTAGTACAATTGTATCAATATTATGTTATTAGACACAAACAATGCCCATGCCTTCAAAGGTGTGTCAGCCTCTTTTGCTTCTCCTACAACACCTCCGGTTGTTGGAATGTTTCCTGTTTGTTCATTCTCATTACTTGGAGGGCGCTTATTTATCCAGGTTATTTTCTTGCCATCATCTACTTTGTGTTTGGGTTTTTCCACTACAGCAGTATATTCTTTTGTTTCAGCTGGCAGAGCGCACTTATCAAAGCTTCCTCTGTCAAAACATTTGTCCAAAGAATTTACTTTTCTCTGATTTGTTAATTAACAGCTTTCTGTGTCTGCTCTGCTCGGCATCCATTCATCTACTTCAGCCGCATTATCTTCACATTCGTCTACTGTAGCTCCTCACTTTCGTATCCGGCATTTTGGTTGATGTTCTCTATCCACCCAGCCAGATTTTGCTCTTGTTCTTTCCCTGTTACCTCTGATAAGTACTCCTCCCTCATCTGATTCCTCAAACACAGGCTGTCCATGTTCAGAAAATATCTTTGACATCTTTATTAGCCTACCTTCAGATTATTTTTGAGCCTAGAGCTAATGCGGTTACCAGCACCTATTGAAAAAGAAAAAAATGACGATAGTTGACTATCAATTAAAGGAAATTCTATCTACATTTTGAAATCGCTTCATTCACTCATCTTATTTCCGTCCTATTGCTGACCTCCGTCGGAAGTTTCAGTATGAACAATCACCACAGTAGCACATATATAGGCACATGACCACACGTAGGCAAACACAAGCAAGACTGCATATAACATATTTTACACACACACACACACAATATATATATATATATATATATATATATATATATATATATATATATATATATATATATATATATATATGTATATATATACAGTATATATGTAAAGGTGTGGAGAAAGAGGGGCAGACCGCATGCTGTGGGTGTTGGGTTATTCTTCTTTCGTTCCGGTATATCTATTTCAGGCAGCACAAACTTGAGGGTACGCATGACACAATATCTACTCAAAACCCACTACCAAATTACTTTTTTGTTCCTATTCGTCTAAATAAAGTGCACTGTGACAATTTAGTAAAATTTGATTACTTTTTTTTTGCGCAGATTTACAAATTATTGGTGATTTTTTGAAAATTCTTATCCTGGAAAGTGTATACATCTATAATAATGCTTGACGCTGATAAAGATTTTTCATATTTAACAGCTTTAAATTTTCATAAACTATTCAGTTTTCTACCGAGCCTTTCCTATTTCACATTTACTAAATACGAAGTGAATCCATTATTAATATGCAATAACACAGTCCTATACTGCATACTAAAGTATATATACTTCCATAAGGATTTTGCTGTCACATCAATGAAGATTATGTTATTAATAAAAATGCAAATATATTTTGGGAACATTACGCACTAAGACCTCATATATGTACAATATATATATATATATATATATATATATATATATATATATATATATATATATATATATATATATATGTGTGTGTGTGTGTGTGTGTGTGTGTGTGTGTGTGTGTGTGTGGTGAAGTTGCTAGGCCTAAGCCCTTTTTCTGTCCCCATTCATGACTACCAGTTACCCACTTTAGCGGCTATTACACGGGCGAAATTTTCACGCAGCACGGCTCCGTTCGCTCAGCATTTGCTGAACAAAACTATTACACGGTCTCGAGCACACGCAGCAGTTTCAGCAAGCAAACTGTGCGTTGCCATGACAACGGTACCACCATGTGATCAGCTGTTCAGTCCCCACAGCGAGAAGCAGCAGCTGGAAAATCAAAACAAACCCTAGAAAGTCCTCATAGTGTTGGCATCAAGGCGCATCATAATCATGGAAATGTCTCATCTGTACACCAATGACCAGAATATGGTCATGGCAATGGCTTTGGTAGTAATTGCCGTGGATGAAGACGAAGGGAAGAGAAATACAGGCGGAAGAAGACGGAGGAGGAGGACGTTGTGGACTCAACCCTGGTTACAGAGACGTGCGGAGGGCAGCCAATTCAATAATCTTGTGCAAGAATTGGCTTTAGAGGATCACATTTTGTGATTACTTCAGTAATGAAGGCAAGGTAGCATTTCAGGATGCTATGGCCTTCAGACACTAGTTCTTTTTTTTTGTGGTGATGATAATAATGGCCTTCAGACACTAGTTCTTTTTTTTGTGGTGATGATAATAATAATTAAGAGCTACAAATATATTTGTATAGGAAATAAAATTTTACCATTGTGTACATCCAGGACTTTAGTATTTTATAACCTTGAGTGCAATAAAAAGTGTTCTGCATAAATTTTATAGGATAAATAAAGTTTCTGTGACAATGTATTTTTTTTATTTAACATTATAATGCAATGTGTAAAAAATCAAATTATGGCCCTGGTACAGATTCTTTTCTTTTGTGTGTCATATCTGTACCCCAGGAAAGAAATCATACAGGAAAAAAAATACCACCTTACAACAGTTTATGGCCAATGATTAACTGCCTTCCTCTTCTTTCAACTTGTTTAGGAATGCAGCAAGTTTAAGCATAAGTCTTGGATGTTTATGGCGAGGAAATTCAGATATTACTTCTTTTACAAAAACCCCTGCTGCATATGGGATGTCTTCTTTCCTTTGTGCTTGTGCAGTTGATTTTAAAAAAGATAATGCTACTTCGGTTGCACTGGGTGCACGTTCTGGTGTCATATTCCTTTTACGTTTTGGAGTACGAGTTCGACCCCAAGTTTCTTTATTCCGTGGTGATGATGATGATGATCGACTTGTTCCTGGCACAGTGTGTGAAGATGCTGGGGTAAGCAGATCAATTTCATCTACGCTACTGTCATAATTGAATGGCTGATGGACGACTTCATCATCAGACTGATAGGAGTCAACTTGTACTAAAAGAGATTGGGATAACTGGGAATCCTGCTGATTGGAGGTCTGAGACTCCTGCTGATGGGAGGACTGGGACTCCTGCTGATGGGAGGACTGGGACTCCTGCTGATGGGAGGACTGGGACGCCTGCTGAAAAAAAAGGTAAATCATAAAAAAAGGAATATACAAATTAAGGCAACTTCAAAAAAGGTAAATCATAAAAAAAGGAATATACAAATTAAGGCAACTTCTGTAAAAACACTGAAATGCAAAAATAAACATACAATACTTGAAACAGTAATTCATTCTTAATACTTACAGACACAGTAGTCTCAAGGTTTGATGTACTCTTCCCTGGGGTGACAACATCAGTCAGGAACAACATCAACTCAAAGAGCCTCCATTTTGGAACATAGTCTCCTCCTGAGCCACTTTTTACTTGTTTGATTTTAGCCAGCTCCCTCCGAAATGATGTTTTTAAGATACTAAATTTCATCACTACAGCATCTGCAAGAGAAAAATTCAAGTTTGATTAACTTACAATAATCATAGAAATAATGAAATGGAAGGGGTATTTCATAAGTTGGCACAACAGGGGATCCAGGGGGTGAAGCCTCCTGGCCAGGCTAAGTATGAGAGGTTAGAATTTCAACTTTTAAGGCTGGTATCCAAAAACAAAAAACAAAGTCTAAAATACTCAATACGGGGGATCCAAAGGGCCTTTGGCCAGCGTATGTTCATACTTGTTCAATGAAACGACACTTAAGACAATTTCTCTCTATGAACATGCAACATTTGAGATGCGAATAGTCAATATTGAGAATTTCTCATAGTAACCATGCAATAATTCTGTGACAGGTCAGGAGGTTAGGTAGGTGTTTTAGGACATTATAGGGCACTAGCCTAACCCAAAACACCTACCTCACCTGTCCCTAACTTGTTAATTCCTAGCTGGGGGACTACACCCCCAAGGCCCCTTAAGAGTTCCACCTTCACATACTTACATTTTAGGACAATATAAACAACTTTTCTACTATAACTTTTCCTAAACTAAACACCAAAAAAATTATCCTACCCAGAGTGCCATTATGGTCTCTGAATTCTAGCTTATATCTGTTACAGTATATTAAGCAATATGAGTAGGCTTGCCACTAATTGAGTGTTAATAGTATTTATCACGAAATAACCCATATTACATATTGTCACATGCTAATGGTATCATAATATCACATGACTGACAAAGTTTAGGTTGGTGTTTATGGTTAAGCTAGCCTCTAATGGCAGTTCTCTAACATTGGCTCGCCACAGAACTGTGAAAGGAATAGCCTAGCTAGGCCATAGTTTTGCATAGCCTAGCAAGGCCATTGCTTTGCCTAGCCCATGGCTTTGCATGGCCTAGCAAGGCCGTTGCTTTGCCTAGCCCAGCTAGGCCTTGGCTTTGCATAGCCTAGCAAGGCCATTGCTTTGCCTAGCCCAGCTAGGCCTTGGCTTTGCATGGACTAGCAAGGCCATTGCTTTGCCTAGCCCAGGTAGGCCATGGCTTTGCATGGCCTAGCTAGGCCATGATTTTGCTGATTACATTACTTCACACAACCAAATATGGCCTAAAGTGTTCTGCTACTACTAAACAGTGACTACATAAAAACCATATATATACATACCTGCATCATTAATTCCTTCTACATGTGGAAACGCTTCTTGAAGTTCCCTCGCTATCTCGCCATACAAGTACTTTTTAAGCATTTTCTTGTTGTAGGACGGATCCCTTGGATTCCACAGGATTGGTCGCGATCTCACTTTTTCAATAAGGCTCTCCTCAATCTCAAATGTCCATTGCACAGGCATGGTGAAGGTCTTGTTGATGCACTGCAGCTCGTACACGTGAACGTCGATCGCCGAACGAATGTAAACAAATGCTGGCGCCTGGCCGTTTCACCCAGCAGTGATGGGTATACGCGAATCGGGTTTTGCTGGACGTACTGAGCGTTTGTTCAGCAAATGCTGAGCGAACGGAGCCGTGCTGCGTGAAAATTCGCCCGTGTAATTGGCGTTTATGTATGTTGTTTTCCTTGGTTATCCAGATTGTTTATTCATGTTTTTCTACGCGGCTTCATCTCCATTATGGGCAGAATTGTACTATACCTATGCTATTGTCGCCACTGACTCGCCTTTCTTTTGCAGTGTCACAAATCAGACATGGATTTACAAGATACAATCAATATGTTGGCGCGTAGGAGTGTAAAACACGACACCCACAAAATCTGAGATATTGGAAGGAATGACAGCAAGTGCAATCTTCTGTCTTTGCTCTTCAAACATCGGTAGCTAGGCGAGCATTGTCTCCCTCACAAAATTCTTCGAACTTACATTTAGTCCTGAAAAGAGGTCATGCACTAGGTCTATCTGCTTTATATATATATATATATATATATATATATATATATATATATATATATATATATGTATACATATATATATTACATATATACATACATATATACATGTTATCATTTACAGTCATGAAAGGGAAATACGTCTGACACTATTGATATTACCGTCTTCACACAGCCTAGGCCTAGTCTGCTCTTTAGTCATTAATATTCTTGAAACAAACGCGCACACACACACACACACACACACACATATATATATATATATATATATATATATATATATATATATATATATATATATATATATATATATATATAAAGCAGACAGACCTACAGCATGACCTCTTTTCAGGACTAATGTAAGTTGGATGAATTTTGTTTGAATAGCAAAGACAAAAGATTGCACCTGCTGTCACGCTAATTACTAAAATTTACTCTATGACTACACACATTGTTATTTATTAATGTTTCATTGATATTTTCTTGTGTTGAATAAGCTTTTCTAATGAGTTTTGCGGGACTGAGTTTCAGAATACAGTTCTGAATACTAAATATTTAGCGCCAGGAAAGCACAGCATGGGCCTACTTTTTCACACTGTTGCGGTACAATGGGGCTTAGGTCAGGTACACTGTTCATTTATACATTGTTTCTGACGCTAAACTTCAGTAGAGTTCCTAGTGCCTACAGATAGCCTTATAGGCAATCAATGTTGTTATTTAGTGATTATATGTACTACAACACTAGATCAGGTAGTCCATAGCTTGGTGACTAGTAGACCTATAGTGGGTAATCTTTGATCTCATAGTTCATCTACCCGAAGAGTGATGGGCTTTAACAAAAGAAAGCACTTGTGGCAACATACACGAATAAATTAACCTTATCTCAATCAGCACTTACAGTTTCTTTTTTATCTGCATAGACGATATGAAACAGCGTGAGAAAGACGATTATGAAACAGCGTAAGAAAAGACCCACATCTGACTCTGTCACGCAAGATCTGTGATGAGCTTTTAGTCTTCGATAATCTGATTGCGCCCGCTTTTGATCACAGTCTGTTAATTTTCATATTCTTTGTTAAAAAAAAGGTTTTGAAAACTCTTGTAGACACAAATGAAAGTTTCGTATCATGATTTTATGGTATAGGTTCTGCCATTTGCTTCGTGCAATATTGTAGTTCAGTCATACGTCTGGCAGAAGTGTAACACATTTCTTTTCAAATAATTTCGCCTCTGTTTTTTATTGTTTCGTCCGACATGATGTTATTTCGGTTTTATTCTGGGAAAACCATTTTAATATGACATACAAAACTAATGAAAATGAAAATAATTAATAATTTCTAATATTTTGGTAATCATAGAATCAACTAAAAACGATTATTAAATAAAATTATCTAAAAATGAAAAAATCCCGTAGGGTGGGTCTGCCCGGACCCAACTTGCACCAGATAGGGTTAAGAGACTGGCCAGCCTTGGAGGATTTTGGGTCTCATCCTTGAAGTTCTTGGGCCCTCTCCAGGCCCGCTTCCCCAGCCTGACAGGATACCTGCCTTCCTCCGAGGAAGCAGCCTCTGGGTCGGACCCTTCCCTTCAAGGCTGCCCTCAAGAGACTGGCCATCCTTGGAGGACTTTGGGTCTCATCCTTGAAGTTCTTGGGCCCTCTCCAGGCCCGCTTCCCCAGCCTGACAGGATACCTGCCTTCCTCCGAGGAAGCAGCCTCTGGGTCGGACCCTTCCCTTCAAGGCTGCCCTCAAGAGACTGGCCATCCTTGGAGGACTTTGGGTCTCATCCTTGAAGTTCTTGGGCCCTCTCCAGGCCCGCTTCCCCAGCCTGACAGGATACCTGCCTTCCTCCGAGGAAGCAGCCTCTGGGTCGGACCCTTCCCTTCAAGGCTGCCCTCAAGAGACTGGCCATCCTTGGAGGACTTTGGGTCTCATCCTTGAAGTTCTTGGGCCCTCTCCAGTCCCGCTTCCCCAGCCTGACAGGATACCTGCCTTCCTCCGAGTAAGCAGCCTCTGGGTCGGACCCTTCCCTTCAAGGCTGCCCTCAAGAGACTGGCCATCCTTGGAGGACTTTGGGTCTCATCCTTGAAGTTCTTGGGCCCTCTCCAGGCCCGCTTCCCCAGCCTGACAGGATACCTGCCTTCCTCCGAGGAAGCAGCCTCTGGGTCGGACCCTTCCCTTCAAGGCTGCCCTCAAGAGACTGGCCAGCCTTGGAGGATTTTGGGTCTTATCCTTGAAGTTCTTGGGCCCTCTCCAGGCCTGCTTCCCCAGCCTGACAGGATACCTGCCTTCCTCCGAGGAAGCAGCCTCTGGGTGGGACCCTTCCCTTCAAGGCTGCCCTCAAGAGACTGGCCATCCTTGGAGGACTTTGGGTCTCATCCTTGAAGTTCTTGAGCCCTCTCCAGGCCTGCTTCCCCAGCCTGGCAGGATACCTGCCTTCCTCCGAGGAAGCAGCCTCTGGGTCAGACCCTTCCCTTCAAGGCTGCCCTCAAAAGACTGGCCATCCTTGGAGGACTTTGGGTCTCATCCTTGAAGTTCTTGGGCCCTATCCAGGCCCGCTTCCCAACCTGGCAGGATACCTGCCTTCCTCCAAGGAAGCAGCCTCTGGGTCAGACCCTTCCCTTCAAGGCTGCCCTCAAGAGACTGGCCAGCCTTGGAGGACTTTGGGTCTCATCCTTGAAGTTCTTGGGCCCTCTCCAGGCCTGTTTCCCCAGCCTGGCAGGATACCTGCCTTCCTCCGAGGAAGCAGC
>JANJGK010009249.1:0-22541 GCA_039081455.1 Macrobrachium rosenbergii
ATATATATATATATATATATTATATATATATATATATATATATATATATATATATATATATATATTATATATATATATATATATATATATATATATATATATATATATATATATATATATATATATATATATATATATATATATATATATATATATATATATATATATATATATATATATATATATATATATATATATATATATATATATATATATATATATATATATATATATATATATATATATATATATATATATATATATATATATATATATATATATATATATATATATATATATATATATATATATATATATATATATATATATATATATATATATATATATATATATATATATATATATATATATATATATATATATATATATATATATATATATATATATATATATATATATATATATATATATATATATATATATATATATATATATATATATATATATATATATATATATATATATATATATATATATATATATATATATATATATATATATATATATATATATATATATATATATATATATATATATATATATATATATATATATATATATATATATATATATATATATATATATATATATATATATATATATATATATATATATATATATATATATATATATATATATATATATATATATATATATATATATATATATATATATATATATATATTAGCCGCGCTCTGGCTTGTGAAGGTCGCGTATGGAAACCCCTTGTTGGATGGACTTCGGGGGTTAATTACAGGTTAATTACAGATTAATTATAGATTAATTACAGGTTAATTACAGATTAATTATAGATTAATTACAGGTTAATTACAGGTTAATTACAGATTAATTATAGATTAATTACAGGTTAATTACAGATTAATTATAGATTAATTACAGGTTAATTACAGGTTAATTACAGATTAATTATAGATTAATTACAGGTTAATTAGGCTCGTGCGACGAAAACTGAAGGTGAGTGCATAATTAGCAACCAAAAAACTGTAGAAAAAGTGAAGTCAGAAGGAAATGGCTGCTGCAGTGCTACTGCTGAGATCTATCAACAATAATAATATTGATGTTAATAATAATGTTAATAATAATGATGTTAATGTTAAGGTTAATAACGTTAATAATATAATTAATTAATAAAAAATAATAATAATAATAATAATAAAAAGGGCCTCCTAACCCATGGGAAGGTTAAGGAATGATGTATCCCCGAGTCGGAGACATTTTGAAGACCAACATTGACCCGGAAGTGAAAACGCAGAAAGGCCGAAAGAACTTGGCGACGTCTTCCAGCCCCGGGTGACAGGCCTCTGCCTGAATGTCTGTCCACTTAGCCAAATACATTGAAAGGTAGTTGCGACCCCTTTCCTCACCTGAGATCACGAAGGCGCCATCTCCACTCGCTGCCACAGTCTGAAGAGCGAAAGGTCATGACTCCCCGAAGTCACTGCCGGAGGACCCCTGGAGGAGATGATGGCTCCTTACACTTTGAACCTCTTATTTCCCGCGAATAGAGCCATTTCTATAAAGGTCGACCTCATTTGTAGTCTCCATCAATGTCCCTCGTGTGTGTAAGCGCCATGTCACGCGGGTATGATGCGTAACTTTGGCGTAAACGAGAATAGAAATACATATAACGGCGCCGTCAGGCATTTGTTTACTTCCCCGCAGGGGAGGAAGAAGAGAAAAGTCACGTGACCAGAGTTCCAGCAATGGGCCGCCGCTGGATTCGACGCTATTTCCTGGTCATCTCGCCGCATCCTGGGCCACTTTGAATTATTTGATTGTGTGGGAGTCTCCTGAGATATAATTTCTGTTATTTGACGTCATTCCTGTGGTGAGGTTTCTGCAGGATGACGGAACCTCGAAGAAGGAAAGTGACTAACTGAAAACCCCGACGACATGATCATTCAGACAAAGACATCTCGAGGAGACCTTTGCAGGTGTCTTTGGAAATATTCCCGTCTTTTGGCCTCATGACATGTAATGCATTGGTTCTTGGCTTTGCAATATCACAAATTAGTCATTCTGGATCATTATCATTCGTTGAATGACATCACTCCTTCTTAAAGAAAAAAACTAATTTGCTTGATAAGATGTCTTCGCACACTTGTGGTGTGTCCCTTTGATCATTCTTGCTTCTGATGGGTGTTCCTTAATGGCCTTTTTATATCAAGTAACAACGGCTAATTTCCCAGATTTGTTCTGATTATGATTTATGCACATATTAGTATATCCATACATAGTAGAACATACACTCACAGTTACATACATTCTGGTGCTGTTATTTTTCGAATATTTCTATTTAGAAGGCACATCATGTGCATGAGAAATATCCCAAGCACTGGACTTCCCCCATGCAATGATTTACTGGTAACTCGTGGTCACGGTACATTAACCAGGAACTTGAGCCAGGTAACCCAAAATCAACCCCAAAATAAACCCAAATCAACCATGTTGGTGGTTTATCGACAGTTAAACATTATTGGTCTAGAAAAGTCGAGAATTAACTTCAGGTTTGTTTAACCAGATCTGGTTTCGTAATCTTTGAGGAGACCAAATGGAGTCAGCAAGGTCTCTCTCTCTCTCTCTCTCTCTCTCTCTCTCTCTCTCTCTCTCTCTCTCTCTCTCTCTCTCTCTCTCTAATAGAGAGTAACCAAAGTCTGCCTTCCTTGGTGTCTAAGAAGAAAAAGGCTGCGATTTTAATAACCCTGTGAGGAGGAAGAAAGGCCTCTACATCTACCTATTAATAATTTCATACCAAAAGACGAAGAACAAGACATCAATTAATGTTTTCAAGATGGCCGGGCGGAAGGAAGAGTGGTCATGGCGTCATCACATGAATTTTGCAACAAAACCGATCGATAGATTTTGATGTTCTTCAACCATGAGGTGTTTATAAAGGGTTGTGTGAGAGTGGGCGTTGGTGTCACCTCATACAACCTTTGCTGAAAGGAAGTTACACACACACACACACACATCCACGGAGAGAGAGAGGGAGAGAGAGAGAGAGAGAGAGAGAGAGAAAGAGAGAGAGAGAGAGAGAGAGAGAGTGTAAGGATGCTTGCAGTCAGAACTAGACCTATGCTATGTTTGTAGTCTGAGAGTACTACTCAGCAACGGCTTCCTAGCAACAGACAGTCAGACACGGAGTGGAAAGAGGCAGCACCAGTTTATGTCGGGAGACCAAGGCAAACCACCTCCCCCTCCTAATTGGGGAGGGGGCAGAGGCTCCCTTTCCCCTTCCCCCCTGATCTGGAGAGAATGAGGTCAATAAAACAAACGCCACGGAATGACTGACTGACGGCAGGCAATGGATGGATTTCGCCAAAGGAGACTCAGACTTCTTTTCTCTCCATGGTGCTCCCCCCCCCCACGTTCTTAGTCTCAAGGCTGAATCTCTCAACACTGCCCCCCCACCCCCCGTCTTCTTCTTCTTCTACTTGATCTGCTGTTACCACCCTCCCGACTACTTCTGTTCAAGGCCGCCATTACATTCAGGTATGCCTGCACAGTCGGCCTGTCTGTGCAGGCAAACCTGCTTCACCACAGACAATACAGTCCTTGTCCCCAGCAGCCATGGCGTCGACACGCGATGGATGCTCTGGCTATCGTCACTGGCTTCCTGACATCATGCAAGAAAAATTCAGAGAGTAGGAAAGAGCGGTCGAAAAAATAAAAACTATTTCTGAATTCGTTAAGAGGCTTAAATTTGGCCCCAAGGATTTCCATAATGTTTATTGAATATTTTATGAAAGAAGAAAGAGTTCCATGGCAAGATAATTAAATTAACTATGTTAGTCATTGTTTTTCATTTCAAAGTCGACATATTATACTATAGGTCTAATATTGTTTTTCTGTTTCATTAAAAAGCTTAATAAAGATTTGTTTTCATTCTAGGAAAGACTTTCTCGTGATGTGTTACAACGAGTGAACGTCCTCAGTTTGCTGCTGTTCCTTTGTTCCATTGTGGGCTGACTACAGCAGTCCCATTTCATGTCAAAGCTGGCTGACATGGGGTGGGAGCAATGAATAAACATACGTGCATACATATATAGTCTAGTATTGTTCTTTTATGTCATCAGAAAGTTGAATATATGTTGTTCTCATTCTGAAAGTGAATTACATATTTGATGCATAATCATGAATAGAAGCATGTAGGCCTATTCTCATTTTATATTTCGCCCTAATGAAGATTTATTTAAAGACTGACTTCACTGTATGCTTAATAACCACGAATAAATATACAAAGGCTTAATCTGTGACAATAGCCTTTGGATTGTGCTTGCCCAAGCAAAGTCTCATTCATAGAGATTCCAATGAAATCTCCTACGAGACATTCGGGAATGATGCTGCCGTGGCCACTTCCACCCTTCATTACGCACAATTATTTTTCCTGTGGGAAAAAGGCAAAATCATCATTATATATTATTCACACATCCCTATCAATTATTAAAAAAACAACTAAATCCGATACGTCATTAATTTAGGCATAAAAGCTTTTATATTCAATAAAACCTAACGCTCGGTTCCTCCTGACTGGTACAACATGCTGTCTATCTATCTATCTATCTATCTATCTATCTATCTGGGGAGAGGTTGCAGTGCGCATGTGCAGCCCTTTGGCCGGAGGCTCATCTAGTCATCGACTGAGATGCGCGGAAATCCTCTTCAGGTTGTGCACATTAACGTTCAGTTTTGGCCGCTCAGGCAGACTGTGCAGGCATAACTGCACGTTTAGTGGCGGCCTCAACTCCCCCATCCCCTTAGACCCTCTGGTTCCCGATGCTCGACTGGCCTTGACTTCAGCTTCTGATGCAGTCAATAGACCATCTCAGAAGGTGGTCTTCACTTAGTGACATCATTCCCACGAACACTTTAGCATAAATGAACACTTTAGTATAAGTCACTTTATTCTTGGCTAATTGTGCTGAAGGATGTGCTTTGATAAGTGCTCGTTTCAAGCTGAAGTCAGGATCGAGGTCCTGCATACGAACGCAGTGTTCGTATATTCTTTTTTAAGCCACCCTGTCATTGTAGCCTCACACAGGCACCTAATCGCCATTTGGTTTGGGACTTCTAGCCTCGAACAGCATTCAGTGAGCCCAGAGCTCATTTGATTTAGAGAAGAAAAAAGCCTCAGAAGAAGCTGTCACCTACAGGGGCAGGAGCGAGGCCCCTGAGTGAGCGTAATAAACACAGGCCCCTGAGTGAGCGTAATAAACACAGGCCCCTGAGTGAGCGTAATAAACACAGGCCCCTGAGTGAGCGTAATAAACACAGGCCCCTGAGTGAGCGTAATAAACACAGGCCCCTGAGTGAGCGTAATAAACACAGGCCCCTGAGTGAGCGTAATAAACACAGGCCGCTGAGTGAGTGTAATAAACACAGGCCCCTGAGTGAGCGTAATAAACACAGGCCCCTGAGTGAGCGTAATAAACACAGGCCCCTGAGTGAGCGTAATAAACACAGGCCCCTGAGTGACCGTAATAAACACAGGCCCCTGAGTGAGCGTAATAAACACAGGCCCCTGAGTGAGCGTAATAAACACAGGCCGCTGAGTGAGGGTAATAAACACAGGCCCCTGAGTGAGCGTAATAAACACAGGCCCCTGAGTGAGCGTAATAAACACAGGCCCCTGAGTGAGCGTAATAAACACAGGCCCCTGAGTGAGCGTAATAAACACAGGCCCCTGAGTGAGCGTAATAAACACAGGCCCCTGAGTGAGCGTAATAAACACAGGCCCCTGAGTGAGCGTAATAAACACAGGCCCCTGAGTGAGCGTAATAAACACAGGCCCCTGAGTGAGCGTAATAAACACAGGCCCCTGAGTGAGCGTAATAAACACAGGCCCCTGAGTGAGCGTAATAACCACAGGCCCCTGAGTGAGCGTAATAAACACAGGCCCCTGAGTGAGTGTAATAAACACAGGCCCCTGAGTGAGCGTAATAAACACAGGCCCCTGAGTGAGCGTAATAAACACAGGCCCCTGAGTGAGCGTAATAAACACAGGCCCCTGAGTGAGCGTAATAAACACAGGCCCCTGAGCGAGCGTAATAAACACAGGCCCCTGAGTGAGCGTAATAAACACAGGCCCCTGAGTGAGCGTAATAAACACAGGCCCCTGAGTGAGCGTAATAAACACAGGCCCCTGAGTGAGCGTAATAAACACAGGCCCCTGAGTGAGCGTAATAAACACAGGCCCCTGAGTGAGCGTAATAAACACAGGCCCCTGAGCGAGCGTAATAAACACAGGCCCCTGAGTGAGCGTAATAAACACAGGCCCCTGAGCGAGCGTAATAAACACAGGCCCCTGAGTGAGCGTAATAAACACAGGCCCCTGAGTGAGCGTAATAAACACAGGCCCCTGAGTGAGCGTAATAAACACAGGCCCCTGAGTGAGCGTAATAAACACAGGCCCCTGAGTGAGCGTAATAAACACAGGCCCCTGAGTGAGCGTAATAACCACAGGCCCCTGAGTGAGCGTAATAAACACAGGCCCCTGAGTGAGTGTAATAAACACAGGCCCCTGAGTGAGCATAATAAACACAGGCCCCTGAGTGAGCGTAATAAACACAGGCCCCTGAGTGAGCGTAATAAACACAGGCCCCTGAGTGAGCGTAATAAACACAGGCCCCTGAGTGAGCGTAATAAACACAGGCCCCTGAGTGAGCGTAATAAACACAGGCCCCTGAGTGAGCGTAATAAACACAGGCCCCTGAGTGAGCGTAATAAACACAGGCCCCTGAGTGAGCGTAATAAACACAGGCCCCTGAGTGAGCGTAATAAACACAGGCCCCTGAGTGAGCGTAATAAACACAGGCCCCTGAGTGAGCGTAATAAACACAGGCCCCTGAGTGAGTGTAATAAACACAGGCCCCTGAGTGAGCGTAATAAACACAGGCCCCTGAGTGAGCGTAATAAACACAGGCCCCTGAGTGAGCGTAATAAACACAGGCCCCTGAGTGAGCGTGATAAACACAGGCCCCTGAGTGAGCGTAATAAACACAGGCCCCTGAGTGAGCGTAATAAACACAGGCCCCTGAGTGAGCGTAATAAACACAGGCCCCTGAGTGAGCGTAATAAACACAGGCCCCTGAGTGAGTGTAATAAACACAGGCCCCTGAGTGAGTGTAATAAACACAGGCCCCTGAGTGAGTGTAATAAACATAGGCCCCTGAGTGAGCGTAATAAACACAGGCCCCTGAGTGAGTGTAATAAACACAGGCCCCTGAGTGAGTGTAATAAACACAGGCCCCTGAGTGAGTGTAATAAACACAGGCCCCTGAGTGAGTGTAATAAACACAGGCCCCTGAGTGAGCATAATAAACACAGGCCCCTGAGTGAGCGTAATAAACACAGGCCCCTGAGTGAGCGTAATAAACACGGCCCCTGAGTGAGCGTAATAAACACAGGCCCCTGAGTGAGCATAATAAACACAGGCCCCTGAGTGACCATAATAAACACAGGCCCCTGAGTGAGAGTAATAAACACGGGCCCCTGAGTGAGTGTAATAAACACAGGCCCCTGAGTGAGCGTAATAAACACAGGCCCCTGAGTGAGTGTAATATACACAGGCCCCTGAGTGAGCGTAATAAACATAGGCCCCTGAGTGAGCGTAATAAACACAGGCCCCTGAGTGAGTGTAATAAACACAGGCCCCTGAGTGAGTGTAATAAACATAGGCCCCTGAGTGAGCATAATAAACACAGGCCCCTGAGTGAGAGTAATAAACACGGGCCCCTGAGTGAGTGTAATAAACACAGGCCCCTGAGTGAGCATAATAAACACAGGCCCCTGAGTGAGCGTAATAAACACAGGCCCCTGAGTGAGCATAATAAACACAGGCCCCTGAGTGAGCGTAATAAACACAGGCCCCTGAGTGAGCGTAATAAACACAGGCCCCTGAGTGAGCGTAATAAACACAGGCCCCTGAGTGAGCGTAATAAACACAGGCCCCTGAGTGAGTGTAATAAACACAGGCCCCTGAGTGAGTGTAATAAACACAGGCCCCTGAGTGAGTGTAATAAACACAGGCCCCTGAGTGAGTGTAATAAACATAGGCCCCTGAGTGAGCGTAATAAACACAGGCCCCTGAGTGAGCGTAATAAACACAGGCCCCTGAGTGAGCATAATAAACACAGGCCCCTGAGTGAGCGTAATAAACACAGGCCCCTGAGTGAGCGTAATAAACACAGGCCCCTGAGTGAGCGTAATAAACACAGGCCCCTGAGTGAGCGTAATAAACACAGGCCCCTGAGTGAGCATAATAAACACAGGCCCCTGAGTGAGCGTAATAAACACAGGCCCCTGAGTGAGCGTAATAAACACAGGCCCCTGAGTGAGCGTAATAAACACAGGCCCCTGAGTGAGTGTAATAAACACAGGCCCCTGAGTGAGCATAATAAACACAGGCCCCTGAGTGAGCGTAATAAACACAGGCCCCTGAGTGAGCGTAATAAACACAGGCCCCTGAGTGAGCATAATAAACACAGGCCCCTGAGTGAGCGTAATAAACACAGGCCCCTGAGTGAGCGTAATAAACACAGGCCCCTGAGTGAGCGTAATAAACACAGGCCCCTGAGTGAGCGTAATAAACACAGGCCCCTGAGTGAGCGTAATAAACACAGGCCCCTGAGTGAGCGTAATAAACACAGGCCCCTGAGTGAGCGTAATAAACACAGGCCCCTGAGTGAGCGTAATAAACACAGGCCCCTGAGTGAGCGTAATAAACACAGGCCCCTGAGTGAGTGTAATAAACACAGGCCCCTGAGTGAGCATAATAAACACAGGCCCCTGAGTGAGCGTAATAAACACAGGCCCCTGAGTGAGCGTAATAAACACAGGCCCCTGAGTGAGCGTAATAAACACAGGCCCCTGAGTGAGTGTAATAAACACAGGCCCCTGAGTGAGCGTAATAAACACAGGCCCCTGAGTGAGCGTAATAAACACAGGCCCCTGAGTGAGCGTAATAAACACAGGCCCCTGAGTGAGTGTAATAAACACAGGCCCCTGAGTGAGTGTAATAAACACAGGCCCCTGAGTGAGTGTAATAAACATAGGCCCCTGAGTGAGCGTAATAAACACAGGCCCCTGAGTGAGTGTAATAAACACAGGCCCCTGAGTGAGTGTAATAAACACAGGCCCCTGAGTGAGTGTAATAAACATAGGCCCCTGAGTGAGCATAATAAACACAGGCCCCTGAGTGAGCGTAATAAACACAGGCCCCTGAGTGAGTGTAATAAACACAGGCCCCTGAGTGAGCGTAATAAACATAGGCCCCTGAGTGAGTGTAATAAACACTGGCCCCTGAGCGAGCGTAATAAACACAGGCCCCTGAGTGAGCGTAATAAACACAGGCCCCTGAGTGAGCGTAATAAACACAGGCCCCTGAGTGAGCGTAATAAACACAGGCCCCTGAGTGAGCATAATAAACACAGGCCCCTTAGTGAGCGTAATAAACACAGGCCCCTGAGTGAGTGTAATAAACACAGGCCCCTGAGTGAATGTAATAAACATAGGACCCTGAGTGAGCGTAATAAACACAGGCCCCTGAGTGAGTGTAATAAACACAGGCCCCTGAGTGAGTGTAATAAACATAGGCCCCTGAGTGAGCGTAATAAACACAGGCCCCTGAGTGAGCGTAATAAACACAGGCCCCTGAGTGAGCGTAATAAACACAGGCCCCTGAGTGAGCGTAATAAACACAGGCCCCTGAGTGAGCGTAAAAAACACGGGCCCCTGAGTGAGCGTAATAAACACGGGCCCCTGAGTGAGCGTAATAAACACGGGCCCCTGAGTGAGCGTAATAAACACAGGACCCTGAGTGAGCGTAATAAACACAGGCCCCTGAGTGAGCGTAATAAACACAGGCCCCTGAGTGAGCGTAATAAACACGGGCCCCTGAGTGAGCGTAATAAACACAGGGCCCTGAGTGAGCATAATAAACACAGGCCCCTGAGTGAGCATAATAAACACAGGCCCCTGAGTGAGTGTAATAAACACAGGCCCCTGAGTGAGTGTAATAAACATAGGCCCCTGAGTGAGCGTAATAAACACAGGCCCCTGAGTGAGTGTAATAAACACTGGCCCCTGAGTGAGCATAATAAACACAGGTCCCTGAGTGAGCGTAATAAACACAGACCCCTGAGTGAGCGTAATAAACACAGGCCCCTGAGTGAGCATAATAAACACAGGCCCCTGAGTGAGCATAATAAACACAGGCCCCTGAGTGAGAGTAATAAACACGGGCCCCTGAGTGAGTGTAATAAACACAGGCCCCTGAGTGAGCGTAATAAACACAGGCCCCTGAGTGAGCATAATAAACACAGGCCCCTGAGTGAGCGTAATAAACACAGGCCCCTGAGTGAGCGTAATAAACACAGGCCCCTGAGTGAGCGTAATAAACACAGGCCCCTGAGTGAGCGTAATAAACACAGGCCCCTGAGTGAGCATAATAAACACAGGCCCCTGAGTGAGCGTAATAAACACAGGCCCCTGAGTGAGCGTAATAAACACAGGCCCCTGAGTGAGCGTAATAAACACAGGCCCCTGAGTGAGTGTAATAAACACAGGCCCCTGAGTGAGCATAATAAACACAGGCCCCTGAGTGAGCGTAATAAACACAGGCCCCTGAGTGAGCGTAATAAACACAGGCCCCTGAGTGAGCATAATAAACACAGGCCCCTGAGTGAGCGTAATAAACACAGGCCCCTGAGTGAGCGTAATAAACACAGGCCCCTGAGTGAGCGTAATAAACACAGGCCCCTGAGTGAGCGTAATAAACACAGGCCCCTGAGTGAGCGTAATAAACACAGGCCCCTGAGTGAGCGTAATAAACACAGGCCCCTGAGTGAGCGTAATAAACACAGGCCCCTGAGTGAGCGTAATAAACACAGGCCCCTGAGTGAGCGTAATAAACACAGGCCCCTGAGTGAGTGTAATAAACACAGGCCCCTGAGTGAGCATAATAAACACAGGCCCCTGAGTGAGCGTAATAAACACAGGCCCCTGAGTGAGCGTAATAAACACAGGCCCCTGAGTGAGCGTAATAAACACAGGCCCCTGAGTGAGTGTAATAAACACAGGCCCCTGAGTGAGCGTAATAAACACAGGCCCCTGAGTGAGCGTAATAAACACAGGCCCCTGAGTGAGCGTAATAAACACAGGCCCCTGAGTGAGTGTAATAAACACAGGCCCCTGAGTGAGTGTAATAAACACAGGCCCCTGAGTGAGTGTAATAAACATAGGCCCCTGAGTGAGCGTAATAAACACAGGCCCCTGAGTGAGTGTAATAAACACAGGCCCCTGAGTGAGTGTAATAAACACAGGCCCCTGAGTGAGTGTAATAAACATAGGCCCCTGAGTGAGCATAATAAACACAGGCCCCTGAGTGAGCGTAATAAACACAGGCCCCTGAGTGAGTGTAATAAACACAGGCCCCTGAGTGAGCGTAATAAACATAGGCCCCTGAGTGAGTGTAATAAACACTGGCCCCTGAGCGAGCGTAATAAACACAGGCCCCTGAGTGAGCGTAATAAACACAGGCCCCTGAGTGAGCGTAATAAACACAGGCCCCTGAGTGAGCGTAATAAACACAGGCCCCTGAGTGAGCATAATAAACACAGGCCCCTTAGTGAGCGTAATAAACACAGGCCCCTGAGTGAGTGTAATAAACACAGGCCCCTGAGTGAATGTAATAAACATAGGACCCTGAGTGAGCGTAATAAACACAGGCCCCTGAGTGAGTGTAATAAACACAGGCCCCTGAGTGAGTGTAATAAACATAGGCCCCTGAGTGAGCGTAATAAACACAGGCCCCTGAGTGAGCGTAATAAACACAGGCCCCTGAGTGAGCGTAATAAACACAGGCCCCTGAGTGAGCGTAATAAACACAGGCCCCTGAGTGAGCGTAAAAAACACGGGCCCCTGAGTGAGCGTAATAAACACGGGCCCCTGAGTGAGCGTAATAAACACGGGCCCCTGAGTGAGCGTAATAAACACAGGACCCTGAGTGAGCGTAATAAACACAGGCCCCTGAGTGAGCGTAATAAACACAGGCCCCTGAGTGAGCGTAATAAACACGGGCCCCTGAGTGAGCGTAATAAACACAGGGCCCTGAGTGAGCATAATAAACACAGGCCCCTGAGTGAGCATAATAAACACAGGCCCCTGAGTGAGTGTAATAAACACAGGCCCCTGAGTGAGTGTAATAAACATAGGCCCCTGAGTGAGCGTAATAAACACAGGCCCCTGAGTGAGTGTAATAAACACTGGCCCCTGAGTGAGCGTAATAAACACAGGTCCCTGAGTGAGCATAATAAACACAGACCCCTGAGTGAGCGTAATAAACACAGGCCCCTGAGTGAGCATAATAAACACAGGCCCCTGAGTGAGCATAATAAACACAGGCCCCTGAGTGAGAGTAATAAACACGGGCCCCTGAGTGAGTGTAATAAACACAGGCCCCTGAGTGAGCGTAATAAACACAGGCCCCTGAGTGAGTGTAATAAACACAGGCCCCTGAGTGAGTGTAATAAACATAGGCCCCTGAGTGAGCGTAATAAACACAGGCCCCTGAGTGAGTGTAATAAACACTGGCCCCTGAGTGAGCGTAATAAACACAGGCCCCTGAGCGAGCGTAATAAACACAGGCCCCTGAGTAAGCGTAATAAACGCAGGCCCCTGTGTGAGTGTAATAAACACAGGCCCCTGAGTGAGCGTAATAAACACAGGCCCCTGAGTGAGTGTAATAAAAATAGGCCCCTGAGTGAGCGTAATAAACACAGGCCCCTGAGTGAGCGTAATAAACACAGGCCCCTGAGTGAGCGTAATAAACACGGGCCCCTGAGTGAGCATAATAAACACAGTCCCCTGAGTGAGCATAATAAACACAGTCCCCTGAGTGAGCATAATAAACACAGACCCTGAGTGAGCATAATAAACACAGTCCCCTGAGTGAGTGTAATAAACACTGGCTCCTGAGTGAGCGTAATAAACACTGGCCCCTGAGTGAGCGTAATAAACACAGGCCCCTGAGTGAGTGTAATAAACACTGGCCCCTGAGCGAGCGTAATAAACACAGGCCCCTGAGTAAGCGTAATAAACACAGGCCCCTGTGTGAGTGTAATAAACACTGGCCCCTGAGTGAGCGTAATAAACACTGGCCCCTGAGTGTGCGCAATAAACACAGGCCCCTGAGTGAGCGTAATAAACACAGGCCCCTGAGTGAATGTAATAAAAATAGGCCCCTGAGTGAGCGTAATAAACACTGGCCCCTGAGTGCACGCAATAAACACAGGCCCCTGAGTGAGCGTAATAAACACAGGCCCCTGAGTGAATGTAATAAAAATAGGCCCCTGAGTGAGCGTAATAAACACGGGCCCCTGAGTGAGCATAATAAACACAGACCCTGAGTGAGCATAATAAACACAGGCCCCTGAGTGAGTGTAATAAACACAGGCCCCTGAGTGAGCATAATAAACACAGACCCTGAGTGAGCATAATAAACACAGGCCCCTGAGTGAGTGTAATAAACACAGGCCCCTGAGTGAGCGTAATAAACACAGGCCCCTAAGTGAGCGTAATAAACACAGGCCCCTGAGTGAGCATAATAAACACAGGCCCCTGAGTGAGTGTAATAAACACAGGCCCCTGAGTGAGCGTAATAAACACAGGCCCCTGAGTGAGCGTAATAAACACAGGCCCCTGAGTGAGCGTAATAAACACAGGCCCCTGAGTGAGTGTAATAAACACAGGCCCCTGAGTGAGCGTAATAAACACAGGCCCCTGAGTGAGCGTAATAAACACAGGCCCCTGAGTGAGTGTAATAAACACAGGCCCCTGAGTGAGCGTAATAAACACAGGCCCCTGAGTGAGTGTAATAAACACAGGCCCCTGAGTGAGCGTAATAAACACGAGCCCCTGAGTGAGCGTAATAAACACAGGCCCCTGAGTGAGCGTAATAAACACAGGCCCCTGAGTGAGCGTAATAAACACAGGCCCCTGAGCGAGCGTAATAAACACAGGCCCCTGAGCGAGCGTAATAAACACAGGCCCCTGTTTGAGCGTAATAAACGCAGGCCCCTGAGCGAGCGTAATAAACACAGGCCCCTGTTTGAGCGTAATAAACGCAGGCCCCTGTGTGAGTGTAATAAACACAGGCCCCTGAGTGAGCGTAATAAACACAGGCCCCTGAGTGAGTGTAATAAAAATAGGCCCCTGAGTGAGCGTAATAAACACAGGCCCCTGAGTGAGTGTAATAAACACAGGCCCCTGAGTGAGCGTAATAAACACAGGCCCCTGAGTAAGCGTAATAAACACAGGCCCCTGAGTGAGCATAATAAACACAGGCCCCTGAGTGAGTGTAATAAACACAGGCCCCTGAGTGAGCGTAATAAACACAGGCCCCTGAGTGAGCGTAATAAACACAGGCCCCTGAGTGCGCGTAATAAACACAGGCCCCTGAGTGAGCGTAATAAACACAGGCCCCTGAGTGAGCGTAATAAACACAGGCCCCTGAGTGAGCGTAATAAACACAGGCCCCTGAGTGAGCGTAATAAACACAGGCCCCTGAGTGAGCGTAATAAACACAGGCCCCTGAGTGAGCGTAATAAACACAGGCCCCTGAGTGCGCGTAATAAACACAGGCCCCTGAGTGAGCGTAATAAACACAGGCCCCTGAGTGAGCGTAATAAACACAGGCCCCTGAGTGAGCGTAATAAACACAGGCCCCTGAGTGAGCGTAATAAACACAGGCCCCTGAGTGAGCGTAATAAACACAGGCCCCTGAGTGAGCGTAATAAACACAGGCCCCTGAGTGAGCGTAATAAACACAGGCCCCTGAGTGAGCGTAATAAACACAGGCCCCTGAGTGAGCGTAATAAACACAGGCCCCTGAGTGAGCGTAATAAACACAGGCCCCTGAGTGAGCGTAATAAACACAGGCCCCTGAGTGAGTGTAATAAACACAGGCCCCTGAGTGAGCGTAATAAACACAGGCCCCTGAGTGAGCGTAATAAACACAGGCCCCTGAGTGAGCGTAATAAACACAGGCCCCTGAGTGCGCGTAATAAACACAGGCCCTTGAGTGAGCGTAATAAACACAGGCCCCTGAGTGCGCGTAATAAACACAGGCCCCTGAGTGAGCGTAATAAACACTGGCCCCTGAGTGCGCGTAATAAACACAGGCCCCTGAGTGCGCGTAATAAACACAGGCCCCTGAGTGAGCGTAATAAACACAGTCCCCTGAGTGAGCGTAATAAACACAGGCCCCTGAGTGAGCGTAATAAACACTGGCCCCTGAGTGAGAGTAATAAACACAGGCCCCTGAGTGAGCGTAATAAACACTGGCCCCTGAGTGCGCGTAATAAACACAGGCCCCTGAGTGAGCGTAATAAACACAGGCCCCTGAGTGAGCGTAATAAACACAGGCCCCTGAGTGAGCATAATAAACACAGTCCCCTGAGTGAGCGTAATAAACACAGTCCCCTGAGTGAGCATAATAAACACAGGCCCCTGAGTAAGCGTAATAAACACAGGCCCCTGAGTGAGCGTAATAAACACAGGCCCCTGAGTGAGCATTATAAACACTGGCCCCTGAGTGAGTGTAATAAACATAGGCCCCTGAGTGAGCGTAATAAACACAGGCCCCTGAGTGAGCGTAATAAACACAGGCCCCTGAGTGAGTGTAATAAACACTGGCCCCTGAATGAGCGTAATAAACACAGGCCCCTGAGTAAGCGTAATAAACACAGGCCCCTGTGTGAGTGTAATAAACACAGGCCCCTGAGTGAGCGTAATAAACACAGGCCCCTGAGTGAGTGTAATAAACACAGGCCCCTGAGTGAGCGTAATAAACACAGGCCCCTGAGTGAGTGTAATAAACACTGGCCCCTGAGTGAGCGTAATAAACACAGGCCCCTGAGTGAGCGTAATAAACACAGGCCCCTGAGTGAGCGTAATAAACATAGGCCCCTGAGTGAGCGTAATAAACATAGGCCCCTGAGTGAGTGTAATAAACACAGGCCCCTGAGTGAGTGTAATAAACACAGGCCCCTGAGTGAGTGTAATAAACATAGGCCCCTGAGTGAGCGTAATAAACACAGGCCCCTGAGTGAGTGTAATAAACACAGGCCCCTGAGTGAGTGTAATAAACACAGGCCCCTGAGTGAGTGTAATAAACATAGGCCCCTGAGTGAGCGTAATAAACACAGGCCCCTGTTTGAGCGTAATAAACACAGGCCCCTGAGTGAGCGTAATAAACACAGGCCCCTGAGTGAGCGTAATAAACATAGGCCCCTGAGTGAGCATAATAAACACGGGCCCCTGAGTGAGCGTAATAAACACAGGCCCCTGAGTGAGCGTAATAAACACAGGCCCCTGAGTGAGCGTAATAAACACAGGCCCCTGAGTGAGCGTAATAAACACAGGCCCCTGAGTGAGCGTAATAAACACAGGCCCCTGAGTGAGCGTAATAAACACAGGCCCCTGAGTGAGCGTAATAAACACAGGCCCCTGAGTGAGTGTAATAAACACAGGCCCCTGAGTGAGCGTAATAAACACAGGCCCCTGAGTGAGCGTAATAAACACAGGCCCCTGAGTGAGCGTAATAAACACAGGCCCCTGAGTGCGCGTAATAAACACAGGCCCTTGAGTGAGCGTAATAAACACAGGCCCCTGAGTGCGCGTAATAAACACAGGCCCCTGAGTGAGCGTAATAAACACTGGCCCCTGAGTGCGCGTAATAAACACAGGCCCCTGAGTGCGCGTAATAAACACAGGCCCCTGAGTGAGCGTAATAAACACAGTCCCCTGAGTGAGCGTAATAAACACAGGCCCCTGAGTGAGCGTAATAAACACTGGCCCCTGAGTGAGAGTAATAAACACAGGCCCCTGAGTGAGCGTAATAAACACTGGCCCCTGAGTGCGCGTAATAAACACAGGCCCCTGAGTGAGCGTAATAAACACAGGCCCCTGAGTGAGCGTAATAAACACAGGCCCCTGAGTGAGCATAATAAACACAGTCCCCTGAGTGAGCGTAATAAACACAGTCCCCTGAGTGAGCATAATAAACACAGGCCCCTGAGTAAGCGTAATAAACACAGGCCCCTGAGTGAGCGTAATAAACACAGGCCCCTGAGTGAGCATTATAAACACTGGCCCCTGAGTGAGTGTAATAAACATAGGCCCCTGAGTGAGCGTAATAAACACAGGCCCCTGAGTGAGCGTAATAAACACAGGCCCCTGAGTGAGTGTAATAAACACTGGCCCCTGAATGAGCGTAATAAACACAGGCCCCTGAGTAAGCGTAATAAACACAGGCCCCTGTGTGAGTGTAATAAACACAGGCCCCTGAGTGAGCGTAATAAACACAGGCCCCTGAGTGAGTGTAATAAACACAGGCCCCTGAGTGAGCGTAATAAACACAGGCCCCTGAGTGAGTGTAATAAACACTGGCCCCTGAGTGAGCGTAATAAACACAGGCCCCTGAGTGAGCGTAATAAACACAGGCCCCTGAGTGAGCGTAATAAACATAGGCCCCTGAGTGAGCGTAATAAACATAGGCCCCTGAGTGAGTGTAATAAACACAGGCCCCTGAGTGAGTGTAATAAACACAGGCCCCTGAGTGAGTGTAATAAACATAGGCCCCTGAGTGAGCGTAATAAACACAGGCCCCTGAGTGAGTGTAATAAACACAGGCCCCTGAGTGAGTGTAATAAACACAGGCCCCTGAGTGAGTGTAATAAACATAGGCCCCTGAGTGAGCGTAATAAACACAGGCCCCTGTTTGAGCGTAATAAACACAGGCCCCTGAGTGAGCGTAATAAACACAGGCCCCTGAGTGAGCGTAATAAACATAGGCCCCTGAGTGAGCATAATAAACACGGGCCCCTGAGTGAGCGTAATAAACACGGGCCCCTGAGTGAGCGTAATAAACACAGGCCCCTGAGTGAGCGTAATAAACACAGGCCCCTGAGTGAGTGTAATAAACACAGGCCCCTGAGTGAGTGTAATAAACATAGTCCCCTGAGTGAGCGTAATAAACACAGGCCCCTGAGTGAGTGTAATAAACACAGGCCCCTGAGTGAGTGTAATAAACACAGGCCCCTGAGTGAGTGTAATAAACATAGGCCCCTGAGTGAGCGTAATAAACCCAGGCCCCTGAGTGAGTGTAATAAACACAGGCCCCTGAGTGAGCGTAATAAACACAGGCCCCTGAGTGAGTGTAATAAACACAGGCCCCTGAGTGAGTGTAATAAACATAGGCCCCTGAGTGAGCGTAATAAACACAGGCCCCTGAGTGAGTGTAATAAACACAGGCCCCTGAGTGAGTGTAATAAACACAGGCCCCTGAGTGAGTGTAATAAACATAGGCCCCTGAGTGAGCATAATAAACACAGGCCCCTGAGTGAGTGTAATAAACACAGGCCCCTGAGTGAGTGTAATAAACACAGGCCCCTGAGTGAGTGTAATAAACACAGGCCCCTGAGTGAGTGTAATAAACACAGGCCCCTGAGTGAGTGTAATAAACACAGGCCCCTGAGTGAGTGTAATAAACACAGGCCCCTGAGTGAGCGTAATAAACACAGGCCCCTGAGTGAGCGTAATAAACACAGGCCCCTGAGTGAGCGTAATAAACACAGGCCCCTGAGTGAGCGTAATAAACACAGGCCCCTGAGTGAGTGTAATAAGCACAGGCCCCTGAGTGAGCGTAATAAGCACAGGCCCCTGAGTGAGCGTAATAAGCACAGGCCCCTGAGTGAGCGTAATAAGCACAGGCCCCTGAGCGAGCGTAATAAGCACAGGCCCCTGAGCGAGCGTAATAAGCACAGGCCCCTGAGCGAGCGTAATAAGCACAGGCCCCTGAGTGAGCGTAATAAGCACAGGCCCCTGAGGGAGCGTAATAAGCACAGGCCCCTGAGGGAGCGTAATAAGCACAGGCCCCTGAGCGAGCGTAATAAGCACAGGCCCCTGAGCGAGCGTAATAAGCACAGGCCCCTGAGTGAGCATAATAAGCACAGGCCCCTGAGGGAGCGTAATAAGCACAGGCCCCTGAGGGAGCGTAATAAGCACAGGCCCCTGAGCGAGCGTAATAAGCACAGGCCCCTGAGCGAGCGTAATAAGCACAGGCCCCTGAGTGAGCGTAATAAGCACAGGCCCCTGAGGGAGCGTAATAAGCACAGGCCCCTGAGGGAGCGTAATAAGCACAGGCCCCTGAGCGAGCGTAATAAGCACAGGCCCCTGAGCGAGCGTAATAAGCACAGGCCCCTGAGTGAGCGTAATAAGCACAGGCCCCTGAGGGAGCGTAATAAGCACAGGCCCCTGAGCGAGCGTAATAAGCACAGGCCCCTGAGGGAGCGTAATAAGCACAGGCCCCTGAGCGAGCGTAATAAGCACAGGCCCCTGAGCGAGCGTAATAAGCACAGGCCCCTGAGCGAGCGTAATAAGCACAGGCCCCTGAGTGAGCGTAATAAGCACAGGCCCCTGAGTGAGCGTAATAAACACAGGCCCCTGAGTGAGCGTAATAAACATAGGCCCCTGAGTGAGCGTAATAAACACAGGCCCCTGAGTGCGCGTAATAAACACAGGCCCCTGAGTGAGCGTAATAAACACAAGCCCCTGAGTGAGCGTAATAAACCCTGGCCCCTGAGTAAGCGTAATAAACATGGCATTAGTGATACTGAGCAACCATGTACTGCAGATCTGCACATTTTTTTGAACGTCTGATATGTGGACATTTATTTCGACATATACTGAAAAGGACACAAATAAAAATGAAACTTGACAAGAAATCCCCAGAAAGGCTGAGAGAGAGTCAAGGAAGAAAGGAGGCCGAAGAAATGCTGACATAAGAATGTGGGGTTCTGCAGACAATAACAAAATATGTGCAAAAATAAACCGTTTTCATCACAATGACCATTAATGGAGTTTATAAGCGCCATTGCTTCATTGAAACCTGTCCTGGGATACCGGTGACAAGTACCACAAGTGCAGTATATACCACTGCTGAACACAACTGTGGGACCCTTTCTCTCGTTCCTGAAAGGAATAATATCGTCACGTTAAAATAAAGTTCCCCAACCGCAGGTGTCACCAGAGGAGAAAAATCAATACCTCAGAACATGTCCTGTACAATACAAGGTCCCACAACTCTCTTTTTGCGGCTGAGTGAGTGTCTCGTTAGATGAGGACACCCGAGTGGTGCAAACACTTCCTCATACTTGTGCATCGAGACTCAGGACACAATAAGGGATCGAATTCTACTATTAGGGAAGGAAGCAGCAGTCATTCTTTCTTACGTAATTTAAATAGGATTCAGTACTAAACGTGGCGTCAATATTAAGATGCTCATATAAGGAGCAATACTGAGCAACATTGTACTGTAGACCTGCGCCTTTTTTTTAATGTCTGGAGGTAAATGCTGATAAAGGGTCCAGATTTAGTGGAAAATATCCCCCTCGCCCCCTTCCCAAGACAGTTGGCCACACACCCTCAATGTTATAAGTATTTTAATGCCTGGCTTTGTTATGCGATGTCAATTAAACACCTTAGCATAATTATGATTAACTTTGTTAATAAATGTCCATATTTAGTCGAAAAACATTCCCCCCCCCACCCCAACATGCCTGGCTACACACTTTTAATGTCATGACAAGGATTCCAGTGGGTTAAGTACACGGACAAAGAATACGATATTGATACAACACCTGTTGCATAATGAAGATGTGTTGGCAGAGGTCCAAATTTGGTGGAAACCCCCCCCCCCCCGTCCACCCTTTCCAACGGGAAATAACCCCCCTCCCTCCACCATCCCAACAGACCAGGCTGGCTACGAGACAGCACTGCCTCAGACTCTGCCCACTGTACAAACGAGCGATTCACGTGCTAGGAGGAAGGATCACTTTCCGTGGAAGGAAGGAAGGACGAGCGTTGCAATACGACCCAACACGTGGCAATGAGTTGCGTGAACGGAAAAAGAGGTTGAATATACAGCTGACAAATGTAGAATGCAGAGAAGATCGTCCCTATTCTCTGATAATTATCCTGATCAAGATGTCAAGATGACACAGCCGTCTTTTATGACCATAGTGTGTGTGTGTGTGTGTGTGTGTGTGTGTGTGTGTGTGTGTGTGTGTGTGTGTGCAGAACTGAAAACTTTGTTGGCGCTTGCAATCACCACAGTTCTGGCAAGCTGACTTCACCATTTCTGTCAAAAAACGAAGAGACTTGCATCGCCTTTATTCCAACCAAAGCATAACTCACCTATTATAGGCCCACCCCAGCTGTGCCGAAAGCCTGAAGGAAAGAGAAGTCGACGCTCTCTAAGCCTCTGTGTTCTTTGGGTTCCCGTTTCACAAAATCACTTTCTTTTTTTATCAACGATCGAAAAGGCACTGCCAAAAGTTTAGGGGTCAATCAACCAATCTTTTTCTCCTAATGTACTCATTTCTCTCTCTCTCTCTCTCCCCCCCTTTCTCTCACTGTTCGTAACCACTCTCGGACAGAGAGAGAGAGAGAGAGCCCTGCGTGATTCGCAACACTGTGAAAAAGAGTTTTCCAATGAAAAGCAAAAAAAAACCAGCGAGAGTTTGCGTAATCTCGACCGGTACGAAAGAATTCTCTTCAAGTACTAAAACCACACTTAGAAAACCCACTAGTACCAGGAAATGTCTGTTAATAACACAGCATCTTCGGATAACTAGAAAAAATCACAAGTCACGGAAAATCATTTGGTTTAACCCACCAGCTGCCTACGATGAGTCCAGCTCTCAATTGAGATGTTCCAGTCAAGTGCTAACACTTGAATGAGCCACTTTCTACTATAATATATATTCGACCCCCTTCCCCCCCCCCCCATCATTTCCCATGAGAATTACCTGTAATACGACAGACCACATGGACACCTCAAACACTAATATAAGCAGTAAACAAAAGCTTTCTTTCATAACCATTCAACCGTTGATTCCCGAATTCCAAATTTCCCACGATGCCCTTCGACAAAAAAATAATATATGGAAAAACTTATAGAGCAATAATATTCACAGTTTTGCCGTTTGAAAGTGACACAAAATCAGAAAGGTTTTTATTAACTGACACTTCAGATTACAATACATACGAGAGATTCAGTCATAACGTCTTAGTTGCTAAAGCCTCTGAATACTAGACTGTAATAAGCGATTTCATCAAATACAGGCCTTCAGGATCTGACTACGAGAGAGAGAGAGAGAGAGAGAGAGAGAGAGAGAGAGAGAGAGAGAGAGAGAGAGAGAGAGAGAGAGAGAGAATCTAACGACCTAACAGGTGGGGGTGGCAGTCTCTTCAAGCTGTCAAACTCGAAACTGCTTATGAAAGACTAAATAGGAAACGTTTCTCTTACTTTCTAACAAAAGCTACGCAGACAGTGTTGCATGAATGCAAAAAAAAAAATTAAATAAATAAAAAGCAAAGCGAGCGCGTGAGTGCGTAAATTTCCCACACCCATCACCCAGCGTCCAGGGTGAAGTGAA
>JANJGK010009250.1:0-12500 GCA_039081455.1 Macrobrachium rosenbergii
TTCTGTTTCTTGCAACAAATATATATACATATACATACATACATACATACATATATATATATATTATATATATATAATATATATATATATATATATATATACACACACACATATAATTTTAGCCAAAAAATATCGGAAAAAATAGCTGAGTTTTCAACAAATATATTTTTTTTTATATTTAGGTTAAAAAATATCCGGAAAAAACAAATATCACCGGGGTTTTCGTGTACCCTCGATGCAATTTACCGGGTTGAAATTTAACATGTTTCTTTTTTTCATTAGGTTAAACAGAAACAGTGACCATTTGTTTATCATTTGGTAGGCAATATATCCTGAGGTCACAGCAATCAATTTGTGAACCAGATAACAAAGGAAAGCGTGTGGTAGATAACTGCGAGAGCTGTTGTGTGTAAGTTATTGATTCCACCCTTTTACCAGGGGTATGTTGTGCTAAAGTTACGTTAACTGATATATATACTGTATGTATGTATGTATGTATGTATGTATATATATATATATATATATATATATATATATATATATATATATATATATTTATATATATATATAATATGTGTATACATACACATATATACATATATATATATATAAATATATATATGCATACATATATATATACATAATATATATTATATATACAAATATATATATATATATATATATATATATATATATATGTGTGTGTGTGTGTGTGTGTGTGTGTGTGTGTGTCGTGTGTGTGATGAATAAATAAATAAAGACAATCCACGAAGGAAAGTGAAACAACGGAGTGGTGCTAAGCATTTCGACTTATCCAGGTTTTACGGAAAATCGTTTATCCCTCTGTAAATAATAATGCATGAAAAACACCTAATTTTTCCTTAAATCAAACTCGACACAATAATTTTTTTTATTGTAAACATTCTAACAGACAAACGAGCACGCCAAAGCAACGTCAAAATCTCCTTAAGAAATAATTACCCACTTTCATTTTACAGCAAAAAACGTAGATGAATCACGTGTAATCCGAAAGACCAAAAATGACGGGGAACTTATTTCCACCTCCAGTTCTCCAAAGAAAAGAAACAGACTCAAGTAGCAGAATCCTTTATAATATGACACAAGAATGACAGTTCTCGTTTGAGTTTCTCATGATCATGAAAAGCTCTTAGGATATTGGTGCAAAAGACACCAGGAGTAGTATTTTTTTTTTTTTTTTTTTTTTTTTTTTAGGGAAGAGGATGAGAAAGGGAGAAGGTTGAGAGAGATGATGATGTTGGAGACGAAAAGCGGAGTAGTAGGGTTAAAACCCTGCGATTTTCCTTCTCTTATTAATTATTTAGTCTAATGTCAGCCAAATCGAAGTTCAGTATTAAAATGATTTATGTCTCAGCGGAGTCTTGCTAAAACGTAACGAACTTGATGAACGCTAGCCGTTGACAATTCATGAAAAAATTAACTATAAACTTTCAATCAAGTTACGATAACAGACACGTTCAAGGGTAATAAAATTTTTTTCACGGTTGGGTGTATAAATCAGGCAAGTGCTTGTAATAAAAAGAATTAGTTCCATGATAATAAAATTGACACTTTTCTTCCGAGAAGTTAAACCTACAAAATATATGGGACAGTATAAACCCGTTTAAAATTGTATCCTCTTTTTCACTGGTGCTCAGACCCACTTGCATGCCAGGACAATCTTTGAAAAACTTCTGTGAGTTAATTATTATTGATAAAACAAATTGAAAAAATTAGTATGACAGACAGACAGACGTAGCATTATTGCTATTTTGCATGGCACCAATTACTTTATTCTTGATAGTATCTAACCTTAAAAATTGCACAGGGACAACAACACTTCATGTTGTCTTCACAATTGAGTAAAATTTTTGGAAATTACGGAAGTTTCTTAACAAGATTAATTTCTGAAACACATAAATAAAAAAAAAAACGAGTGATACGTTTGAATACAGCGACTAAGTTATCCGCCTTCTCTAGTGACAATTTCTTTTTGGTTTATCTATATCACTAACAGACCTCAAAAATCTTAAAGTTATATAAAACCTCATGAAGAGAGAAAGATATATAATTTGTGTTACATAACAATAGCACGATATAAAATAACAATAGCACAACATAGCTTGAAAGGCTGGTGTAACTAGCCTTAATTGGACCACAAAAGAAGCGTGTCCTCCACACTTGCAATATGGAAGCATTTCACACGAAGTTAATTTTTGACAATGAATTTTTTACCCCGGAGCAAATATGTCGACCGAGTCGTTTAATGTCAATTTATTTTTGTTTTCAAGGACTCAAAATTAATTGACCTCCTGTTCGTTAGTTAATCTCTCTGTTGGTGAAAAAAAATTGTTCTTTCTATATCTGTTGGAACTTGAATGTCAAACGCTCTTCATTATATTCAACTGAATAAAAAAAAAAAAAAGCTTTGTGTTCTTCTGTGTAAGGCATCAATAAAGGACCAATTTATGGTTTGCGAAACAAAATCGTCCAGCATTCTTCTTCTAGAGCACAGAACGCTATTCTGTGCCTGCAGTTTATCTGAAACTTTCATGAGAGACAGAGTTCAAGAATTATGTCACATCTATTTCCAAATCAAAAACTGTCAAACGTGATTGAGTGTTATCAGTTTACCTTGAACAACCGACAAAGCAGAAAGATTAAAGGCTCTTGTTCTTGGATAGTTACAAAAAAAAGAAGACAAATATGTTTAGGAGAACAAGTTAATAAGAAAAGGAAGCCACTCTCTTAATATAACAGCCAAATTTGTTGCTCTTGTCACCAATTTTTTCCCTCATTGTCAATTATCTTAATATATCTCTCCTGTATTTACTTCATAAATATCCACAATTCTTATGTTTTACCAATTAAATTATTAAATAAAAAACATATCCTTTAGTATCGCAAGTTTCTAAATTCTGATGCTGGAGTAATATGTCTCTCTGTCTGTCTTTCCGTCTCTCTGTCTGTCTCTATTTCGGGATGCTGTCAACGAGATACCTAGAGCCACATTTCAGACCAACACCACTGAATCATTTAGCAGATCAATGAAAGTTGGTAAGTCACCGATTTCCTGTCATTTCAGACTGATTACATATGAACTGAAATGTATTTCATGTCTTTTTCTAATACTAACAATGGCAGAACATGAGGAAATTCAAATGATATGTTTAAACCAACAGAAAAATAAAGAGGGATGTGTGACCTCTTTTAATCTGGTCATTTTAATTGGCGACTTTTGACGTTTCACGATCTGTGAGTAGGCCCTGTTAAATCTATTTTCCAAGATTTTGTTATGGTACAATAAGGACCTTGTTAAAGCATGGAGACATACTGTACAACCTTTATATGTAGTTGGAAGACCGTTCTCTCTCTCTCTCTCTCTCTCTCTCTCTCTCTCTCTCTCTCTCTCTCTCTCTCTCTCTCTCTCCAGTTGAGTCCAGTCGCGCTGTTAAAAAATTCAATATAACGATCCGACGCGACGATTTCAGTTTCACTTCGAACAAGAAATTAGTTCGCTCCATCTGTAGTTTGATCTCAAAACGACGTTGATAGTCGGCATAATTTAGCAACGTGCAACATAACTTGTTATCATCAAACGGGAGAGCTGGTTTTTATGAATAGAATTAGTAGCCAACATCGCCGTCTACCTTTAGGCATTCTGCGCTTATCAAATACTCGTGTATTTGAACAGAGCGAAACAGTTTATCACCAACCAAGCGATGATTATTAGCTGGAAGTTTAAGCGTCATTATGAAAGCCGAGTTCCGAGAGATTCGGTGAATTATTACGTCGGTTATGAATGCATGACAACGGACTTCCAGCATCTACGCAATAATGAAACTGTTTTGAGATCTAAATAGTTTATATTTGTGTGCAAAGTAGACGTGAATCATTTGTGGGTTTCAGCTAGCTATTTCTCTTCGCGGTCGTTAATATTATACTGCATCCTTGATTTCTGTGTTACATGATACATATATATATATATATATATATATATATATATATATATATATATATATATATACATATATATATATATGTGTGTGTGTGTGCGTGTATATATATATATATATATATATATATATATATATATGTATATGTATATGTATACATATACCCACACGTTATCCAGTTAGGTCTTTGTATCGCGACACCACCAAATGGTTAGTTTTTGATATTACCATTATGCTTTTTAAACGCTTCCAATAAAACTAGCTGGACGACATTACAGAACATTCCCTGTGCAATGATCCAGTTTGTCATAACGAGATTATAATATTATGGATTTTAATCCAAGCCAGTGATTCCACTTTCTCAAGTGCATTAACGTCTTTTCTAGTATTCCAGTTTTAACGTTTATGAATTTATATGTAAAAATATATTTACATGTGAACATATGAATGATTTATGTATACTGAAGAAGACAAGAAAAGTTTTTGGATTTAATATTATAACGCTGTGAATTTAAAAAAAATTGATCTAATTAATACAGTTAATTACGCTAAAATATTGACTTAGTACATGACATTAGTGGACAAAATGTAGATTAGAATATATATTCAAAAAGATAGCTAAGAATAACGTCTTTTTTTTTTAGTATTAACCACACTTAAAATGATAGTATTAGGGTATATTACTTTATGACCATAACGCATTCATATAACCAGCATATTTACTTTTTTTAACAATAGGACTATAAACATCTGTCCTTGATATAACGATGAATGAATTCGAAATTTTTGTCGGATCTTATTCTTAATCAAACGCAAACCACGAAGGTTAAGTGTTAATTCGGGGAACAAAGAGCAACTCGCATTTCAAAGCCAAGAAAAAATCATTTACACTTAATAATTCAAACGGTATGCTGAAAAATGAATACCCATATTTAAAGATATGAATAAATGTTACATTATTCATTTGGTAAAAATGTCTGAAAAGAACTATTAATAACGGTCAAGGCAATCACTATATTATTTCAAATATTATTTATTACCGTGGAATAACAAACTGGTTTGAAAAGTCTCCTTCCAAAAAATAAAGATTTTTATTAGAAACTCAACAATACCATTCAACGACATTCATTCTACGCAGAACCGTTTGACGGGATTTTTATGTAACCTGCATGTATATTTATTTTTTACGTCAAAGAGAATGCCAAACAAGATTAAAAGGGAATTCAGTGCCATGAAGAAAAAAAATATTGTCTTTTAAGGGAAAGGTTGTTTATTGCGTTTAATTTTTACAGCACAGCGATATGGCTCGGTTGCAGAGCTTTGACGTACAAGTTGCGATGTCGGGATATTAGTTCCACCTTCCATATTTACCCACCTGTAAATGAATACTAGTAATTATATACTAATTTCATGGTCGCCTCTATCACCTTTACTTTTATACAGTGGAACAATTATATAGCCCACCCTTTTCCTCAGATCTTATCTATTTCATTACCTTTCCTCACTCAGAAGTAACCTTCAAATCTTGGCCAGCCTCTCGGTCATGCCGTCACCACTCTATTGTAGCTTCTCGCTATTAATCTTATTAACTACTTTTGTCCTCGTACTCTCCATCATATAAATACCCTCCTTTTGTCTTCAAGAGTCCCTTTCACAAACACTTTCTACCTCTACTAATGCTTTCCACTTTACCTTTATCTAATTCTGCCTATTTTCTATCCTCCAGACTGAAAATAAAATCCTCAAATCACTAACTCCATCGACTCAGAATTACATTCACTTCAGACGCCATCTCCCTGTTTACCTCTTTTATTCTAAGATCTATTTGTTCATTTACCTTCCTCTCTGCATTTACTTCCTAGGAGAACAAATTTCTATTTTCCCAAGTGTTCTCGTCACTGTATCCCCTCTATTTTCATTGTTTGCATTCCTTTTCTTTCTCACTTATCTCTTGACTACCCGCCTCAGTCATCTTACGTGTTTGCGTGTTATCTTCGTATCTGTTATACAAAGGTACCTGAAACAATCTCTTCTTTTCCTTTCTTTATAAACCTTTTATTTCCTCATCCTTCCTATCAAACGATTCATCCATTTTTTCCTTATATACTCTTCTCACCTTCTCGTTATCTTTCTCACTTGTCTGTGATATAGCAAAAAACTATATTTTCCTTCCTTTCAGCCCAGGTTTCAAATCCATCGCAAAAAACGTTCACCTGATCTTATGAGAAAAAAGAATGCATTTCATGAGAGATGTAGATGAAAAAGGTTCTTGCGATTTAGATTGCACAAGGAGAGAACAACACAATGGGACATCAACGCTCTGTAAATCTAGTATCGTGGAGTACAATTATGTGGTCTTTGATAAACCTTTAGAATCATAAAAGATAAATGCCTCTGCTACATTTCTAAAAGGAGAGACAAAATAAGTAGGTCGAAAAGTAGATTTCCAAATGATATTCCTTGACCAGCCGCTTTATTCCTTATGCTTCAGGTATTAGTGTGCATTAAAGACCGTCGGTCACGTTGTATATATAGATATATATATATATATATATATATATATATATATATATATATATATATATATATATATATATATATCTATATATATATATATATATACATACATACACATATATATGTGTGTGCATGTGTGTGTATATAAACATATATAATTTGACGATATATAATTACTCACATGTTCCTCCTAGGTAGCAAGAGATTCGAACGTGTTATGTAAATTCAAGCTCTTGTCAAGCCTTGTTGGATTTATATACAGCTTCGGGGAACCCCTTCGCATCACATTAGAAACAATATGATGGATTTGCCATCCACAAGTTCAGTGAAAATAAAAAAATAATCTTAAAGAAATACGCACATGAAAAAGAGAGAAATCAATTGAAATTATGTAATGTTCTTAGAATTGCGATGCTACAGAGACATAACCCTCGACTGATAATTTCCTAAGTTCCGTTTACATCAAATAATAACCCTTACAAATTTGAGTATTGCAGACGGGGTCCATGTTTACTTAAATATTGACAAGTGCAATTGGCTTGGTATATGAATAAAATTTTTCCCAAGGAAGAGGGTTATTATATTATTATTTTTATTGTTAAAATAGTTTTACCAGACCACCGAACAGATTATCGGCTCTCACAGGACTGGCCCGAAGGATTTGTTTTTACATATATTTATTTATTTTTATTTTGTCAATTTTTCCAGAACTTTATAACCGGATCTATCGCAAACGTTGAAGATTCTGACAAAACTTAATTGATGGATTTATTTCCAAAACTTACTAGTCGCTGCTGATTACATACACCTTAAATGGCAGGTGTATCGCTTCGACCGTAATCGCAAGATTATCTCTCCTCCAGAGGTCAATTCTATGAAGAAAGCCAACGTAATGGCTTTTGACGACGATCTACACCGTAGTTACCATTATTCAAAAAAGAAACTGTTACTATTATCGGTAATCTAAAGTATCTGAATTCAGGATAACTTTGACAATAACATAATGGAGTAGTAAAATCCTGGCAATCTCAGAGCAAAACTTTTGAATAATACGTTATCCGTGTCATCGTCTCCCTATTTGGAAATTTTACACAAATTACGTAGCTTTACGGAAGTTTAAGGTTTAAAGAAACGGAGCCTGTTAGTTTACAAGAGCTTGAAGAAGGAGTGTTATGAAAATTATTGTACTTTGTCGAAAATACAGTCGAGAGCAGGAATGTTTGTGTTAGATATCAAACAATGATTAAATATTCTCTCTCTCTCTCTCTCTCTCTCTCTCTCTCTCTCTCTCTCTCTCTCTCTCTCTCTCTCTCTCTCTCTCTCTCTCTCTCTCTTCTTTTGGGGTGTTCTTGATGCCAATTCTGAATTTTGTCTCTTAAGTTTCTCATGCTTTATTTAATTGTTGTGTCTTACTTTCTTAATTAGATATCAATATTTTATCTTTGATTTCATTCAATGAACGTTTTTCATTCTTGGATATCTGGTCATCTCCTCTCGTCATTTCTTCCTTTTAGATTTATTATCTCTTCCTTTACTTATTCCTCTTCCATCATCAGAATGGCTGGGTACTGAAGGTAGGTATGGCATTTGTTTGTTTGTTTTTTTCTCTCTCTCTCTCTCTTTACATTTGAAAAGCTGTTTTCCATTCATTTTAATATTTATTTCCTGAGACAAAATTACGAATTATCTATGTTCACGAACTCTCATTCAGACTGCTGTTGTTTGATCTTTCTGACATTTAAAATTTATTTCGAATTCTTGATTTTTAATGAAATATTTAAACCTTGATGTCATATTCATCAAAATTTCGCTTTATGTTGATTCGCTTATTAATTTGCATATACGTAAGATTATTCGGTAATTTTACTTTTAACATTGCCTTCTTTATCTATTCTTCGCTTTTCCTCTTTTTTCATATTTGCGGAGGGGAAAATTACTTACGTTTTGTCAATGAAATTGCATGGCTGTCCGAATTAAACCGAACTTCTTCCATTTTTATAGTCACCCACGACTTTTTATATTAACCACCACGATTACCCTGTTGTCTTTGCAACGGCGCATCTCGCCTCTCTCCCCTCTTCAATAATATCCCGGTTCCTCCCTGCCTCATCTAAGCGCCATTCGGAATTCCTATCTTCGTCCAGAGCAGCACCCCCTCATTATTCCCGAAACTATTTGCGACCACCTATTTCTCCTGTCACTTTAGCGCTATTTCCTCGACCGCTGAATTAAGTCTTCTTTATTTTGCTGGTTCCGCGATTATTCCCTCCCATCGTTTCTAATGGCGAGTAATTTCTCATTCATTTCCACCGTCGTCCGTTAACGACCTTTCTCTTCGAGTGTACCTTTTGTAAGTAATTTCTCTTCGGATAATTTGGTGCGTTCTTCGTTGTCTAATTGAGAGGAAAGGCAAAATGTTCTGGGGAAATGAATGATTATTTATTCATCGATCATAGCTAAATAAGGTTTGAAAGTACGTTGTAACTGATGGGTAGATTATATATATATATATATATATATATATATATATATATATATATATATATATATATATATACACATATATGTGTATATATATATATATATATATGTATGTATATATAATGTATATATATGACATATGATATATATATATATACTGTATATGTATATATATATATATATATATATATATATATATATATATATATATATATATATATATATATATATATATATATCACGGACATAAATCTGTTTAGTTCTGACTTTCGAAATATGGTAGTCTTTTTTTTGGGGGGGGCAGGGGCGTTTGGGTCAGTGACTGGTTTGTAAAGAAAGATGTCACCCCCTAACCGCTAGTTCTTATTGTCCATTATCATGACAAGTAAAGAAAAAAAAAAGTCGACCTGTAAACAGAACAGGAAGGAAACGAAGGGGAAAAAGCTTCCATACTCTCGTCAGAGAAAACTGGAAGCGATAAAACTTTCTTTTATTTTTTATCCCGCTCGTAAATTTCCCTAATCTGGCGATAAGAAAGGAACGCCGCTGTTCCGACACTTTATGTAGGCTAAGGGAAGAAGAGATGTGACGAGGATTACGAGACTAATGTCTGCTCCTCATTAGGTGTTGGCGTTGGGAGAAAACACTTGTGGATCTTGAATTTGTAATTCCTGATGGCGAATTTTTTTGTCTCCTTGAGAGTAAGCAGCCAATATTCACGATAATGTTTTATGGATGAAAAACTGTCCTCTTCTGTAATGACTTTTAATTCTGATTATGCATCGAAGATCAACATTAGAAAGCATAATGTCTTCTTTCTGTATTTCCCTTTACTTTCTTTTACTTCCTAATAAACACCATAATATTCTTTGGAAACTTGAATTTCAAGCCAGTGGCCCCTATGGGCTAGTTCCATAAGGATATGGTTCATCTACTGAGTAATAATAATAATAATAATAATAATAATAATAATAATAATAATAATAATAATAATAATACTGATATGCTATTGACTGAACCTTTACTTCCTGTGGAAAATTTGTCGGTCCATTTGAGAATAAGCATCAGATACTTACGGTAATGGATTAGTGTAGTTGTATGTGATTGTCAGTGACTATCCTGTCAGGAACCTGTTCTTTGGTTTGAGTGAGAATTGTATCGCCATAATCACCTACTATTCTCCCAAGGGTTGTACGAATGATATGTCCAAGCCATCTAAACACTCTTTAGTAATAATATTCTGTATATATAATATATATATATATATATATATATATATATATATATATATATATATATATATATGTGTGTGTGTGTGTGTGTGTGCGTGTGTGTATATACATACATACATACATACATACATATATATATATATATATATATATATATATATATATATATATATATATATATATATGACTGTGCCCATAAAAACAGCAAAATGTAGAAAATAAAAGTTATATTTCAGAGACCAATCTGTCTCTCTCCTTTGGCTGAGGAGAGAGACAGTTTGGTGTCTGAAATATAGCTTTTATTGTTCTACATTTTTTGCGTTTTTATGGGCTCCTTATATTTGATATATATATATGCATATATATATATATATATATATATATATATATATATATATATATATATATATATATATATATATAGTATATGTGCCTGTGTATGTATGGATCTAATAAGTATAATGAATAAAAACATTTAATAATCATTAGTACATCTGAGTGTGATTCTAATAAGTATATTAAATAAAAGCATTTAATAATTTAATCTGTATAAGATTGCACTAGCAACGAAAAGACACAGCATTGAATTAGTAACCAAGACACTAATGCACCACTAATTAATTTTCCTCGGGAGGCTTAATTAGATATGCATCATTACATGACAGAAAATTAAAAGAAAAAAGCTTTGTAAGTACTTTCAGCTCCAACTGATAAATTATGACATATTCCACACCAGAGGCAGAAATTCCCATTTGCCTAACAGTCATTACGCGAATTAAAGACCGGAATGCTTGCCATCCTAACGCTCATTTACGCTTCAAAGGGAAACTCGAATAAGCACAGACATAAAATCAGTCGCCGGCTTTCAAAACCCAGCAGTGGTAATTAGCAAATTTTGCTAAGGGCACCTGCCGACGTTAGAACGCTGCATATTCAATGTTGCTCACGGTCTTCCTGATAATGTTAAACATATTCACTCTAGCCTGTGATGTCTATGATCTGAACGAATGAGTGACTTTGGAAAGCGAATGGCGATCTAGAGTCTGCACGGCGCGTACGATTTTATGATATTTCCCTGGACAAATATTTTATGTAATTGTCATAAGATTACACTTCAGGTGATTGTTGAAAACAACAAAAACGTTTCATTTCGAGATTTGTAGCAAAAACAAGTAAAGGCCAAAATACAGTAAATTTAGTGGCTTTAATTCATCTGTTGTATCTGTTATAAATATATTGCAAACAATATATTTATCATGCAAATATGTTCAGCTACTTTCTTTTCCTGATGAATTACCAGTTAATATAATGTGTTTTCCCCCAAAAAAATTTTCACATAATAATTAACGATGTGCTTAAATAAAAGGCTAGTGTACCTTGAATAACTAATGTTATTAAATCCCTTGAAATTGTCTGCTTTCAAATCCATTCTAACGGTAATGACGATTGAATTTCATATATTTTTTTAATTATTTGCCGTATTAGGCACTTAAGCACTATCATTCGATTCTAAAATGAAATAATCAGAGTTCTCATTTCAGTATTTTAATTTAAAACCTCTCACAAAAGAGAAACTGAAAAATAGTGGACCTACAACGAAATTTATGCATAATTATGAATTTAAGCACCAGAAGTGTCATGATGTTTCAGTGACTTGTAATATCTGAAATTTCTATCATGAATACTACAGTGCTAAAGTGCGTAAAACTAGATAAAGAATAGAGTCGCTTTTAAGTTCGGAAATATTTTGATGTAAAGTAATTCATACGGGTTATGAGCAACATTTCAAAAGTCGTTTTAGTTTTCAACATTTAAATAAATACTTGAAAAAAGAACATACTTAGGATCAGGGATCAAGTCGTTTTGTCTTAGGTTAGTATGAAACACATTTTCTGCAGGTATTGTACATGTATTGATTAGACCGAGAAAGTCAGTACTCACGCACTTAAGATAATTTTTCTTTCACAACTGGAAGTATTAATCAAGGCAGCTTTACTGCTTCTATGTTAAACAAACTAAGTCAGAAATACATTAGTAAATCATAGTGACGTTTAATATGAACCCTGCTTTCCCACTGATAATCTATCTTCTTTTAAAAGAATATGTAAAAAAGCGCTTTCTCTGTAGAACAAATAAAAAAAAAATAACTGCCAGGGACAACAAAAAAATATATTCATATTTTCTGGATTCCCTCGGTTTCAGTTACTGTTTTTTATATATATAAAATATCAGGTCCATTACCTTGCTATGGAATATGAACGCTCCTAAAAAGTAAATGAATGTTTTATAAAAATGC
>JANJGK010009250.1:17500-22528 GCA_039081455.1 Macrobrachium rosenbergii
TTCCCCTCTTCCAGTTCCTCGATAATGTCGTGAATATTGGCGCCCATTATCATATCAAAAGACAAAGGATTTCTTTGTCCAAAATTCAAATGGATTTTTATTTCCGCGCTCGTTTTATCATGTCTAGTAATGTTATAATTGTTTCGTGAAAAGACTTATTTTCTCAAGTCTTCAGCTCGACTGATAGTGTTATTATGCTGATATAAACTACTCTTTGTAGAATCCGTCAGAAATTTGTTTGCCTGCAAGTGGTCCCTTCATATTTTTATAGCTTCCTTTGGGATAATGTAAAAAAAAAATATTCCATCAGAGAGCCAAGAATTTATTCTATTTCCTCTCTCTTCTAAGTGTCTTAGTCATTGCATATAAAACATTCTGTATTTGGAAGGAATCAGAATCTTATGTTGTGACTGATGGTAAAGGTATTTTCACATAAGTATTTAATCTCCCTAACCCCCCTCCGAAAAAAATCTACTCATAGATATGCATTCATGCAAAAAAAATTAGATTTACTAATCCCAGTGAAATGAATAATTAAGTTTTGCTTTTATCTGGAAGGCGATGTCAGGACATATATGAATTTCTTATCATGCCAAAATACAAATAAAAAGTTCTAAAAGATGGATCATAACTTGTGAATGTTTCAGAAATTAAGTTTGACTTAGTATTCAGTGCTGTAATTTCCTAAAGGATAACAATAATGATAATAAAAAATATTAGTTGTATTAGCTCCCCAAAAAGGGAATCTTGCAGTAACAGGTTAGTGGCAAATTATACTGAAGGGAATTGCACTCCCAAAGATCTCAGTGGGATTTTATTTTCTCTTAAAGAAAATTATATACTACTGGCAAAAATGGACCACTTTCCGTGGTAACAATATTAAAATTAAAATTCCCGGAAGCAATCTAATATTAACGTGAACTATTTTTTTAATTCTTAAACAGTGATCGCTAGAAATATGAAGAATTCATATATTGCTTAATTTTGCTCTTTTAAAACAAGTGGGTAAAGGAGCATTGCAAAATGGTGACATGTTTTTTGAAAGAGAAATATATATATATATACATTATATACCATACATATATATATATATATATATATATATATATATATATGTGTGTGTGTGTGTGTGTATATATATATATATATATATATATATATATATATATATATATATATATATATATATATATAATATATATATATATAACACGACAAGGGGATAACAATGATAGGCAACAAAACAGTAAGATAGCAATTCTTCAACTGATAAATCGTATCTACCCATTCTAAGAACAACAAAGTTTACACCTATGTAAATAAAACTAATATGTATACATGCCATAAACGATACGTATAAACACTGACATAATTAAAGACAAATACAAAGGAGTTTATTTCATTTATTTGTAAGAGTCCATCTCCCTCGGAAATGATTAAATCCGGAATGATATCACGAGAAGTAAAACTTACGCTATATTGATATCCTTTACAATTTTCATATCCAGAACTTTCACAGAAACACGTAGAATTCTTCGAGTCATGCATTCTTTCCTCCACGTAACATCGAAGACAAAATTAAACTCCGCGTCCTCATCAAATTTACATAGATTCCATTACAGCGAATTGGCGATTTCAAATTCTGCTTTCGTGAGCGGAGACACTCTTCATTGACCCGAATACTTCTTTGAATGCAATCGCCATCTGTCGCTATAATTGTAAGTTGCTTGTTCGTTGCGACAGTCAGCCCGAATCGTACTTCAATGCGTTTTGCTTGAGTTACTCGAGTTACTCGATCCGATTTCCTTAGTTACCAATGAAACTCAGTCGTTCTGTTTTGGTAACGGATGACCTCAGACGACCAGCTATCTCCGACGATCAATACCTCGTGAATCTTCCGATAATCTTTAATTCATTCATTGCCCGGCGTGTTTCGTAACATTTTCTCTCTCTTCCTTCACAAGTCTGCGTTTTAGAGTTGTTGATTATAGGAGCGAATTTTACGTGAATATTACCTGCTACCGTGGTAAGCATATGCCGTTCGAAATTATTGTAAGTTGTCATTTATTTTTTATAAGCAAAGAAGCAAAGAGGATATCTTTCGTAAGCTTTGTAAATGCGAGCCGAGTGTGTTTTCAAATTAATTTCTGGTCAAAATTTCTTTGGCAATTGTTTATTTATATATATGTGTGTGTGTGTGTAATTCTGATAGCCACAATGCCCTCTTAACTTCTCGAATTCTTCGCGCTTTTTTTTTGGATATGCTTGTAACTACGAAGCCGTAACATCCAATGGCAAGAAATTGAAGAGACTTGTGATTGCCGGTCGCGGGACACGAACCCGCGTCACCATAACCATATATCTATTATTTATTTTATTGCATGGTTACCCTGCTAAAAAGATATGTTATTTATTCAATATAGAAAAATTAACTACATGATTTCACAGCAGTGCTAATAACTAAAAATCTGTAACATCTGTGACACCGTAACTGCGGTTAACAGAGGCAAAAAAAAAAACGAGTCTACCGTAAGTTATCACTGGCAAGCTCAAGAAAGTTATTCCCTTCCCATTAACACATGAAAGTTTACATGAATGAAGAGCGCAATTACAAACAACGAAACAGCAGTTTAGCGAAAGCGCAGCAGCAGCAGCAGCGGCAGGAGCAGAGAGCGATTGCTGCACAAACTGCACAGCAGCAGCAACAGCAGGTGCCACGAAATTCGCCGAAATCGGAGCCCGTTCCAGATTTTTCTACGGCTGATAAATATGCAAAGTTTTAATTGATTCCCTCAGCACAGCTGGTTGACCTGATTGGATGGCAGTCATATATGTCATGTCTGATTGGTTCCGCTGGACCTCGCCTGCAAGTGACAGTTTTTTTTCTTTTTTTCTAAGTTGTTTATAACTTTCAAATTTACGTGTCATGTACAGCTGTCCATTGACGTAGAGCTCATCAGCGAAGGAATGATATATAACATTTGATGTCCTGTCTTAATGTTAACGAAGGAGAAAATGGCATGTCTTGGAATGTTGTGAAGAATATTTATAATCAATGATTGTTTGTGTTCGTTTATTCATAATTTCTTTATGACGTTCAGATTTGTGTGATGTGTATGATGTACGATTGACTCAGTACTCATCTATGAAGGATATACATTTAACATTTGATATTCTATCTTAATGTTGACTAAGGAGAGAATAACATGTCTTGGAATTTTTTAAAAAATTAATATAATCAATGCTTCCCATAACCTAAATATCTCTGACAGAGATCTTACACATTCCATAGCATGGAAAGAAGGTCGCATGAATCAGTATAGAAGCTACAGTAAAGTACTTCAAGGAAGGAGAATTTTAGCATTATATGGCAATATTCTTCCTTCACAAAGTTAAAGCTAATTGTTTTATGCAGATGTGTATGAAAGCTGTAGAAAAATTTTATTGATTGGAGTTAATATTTTCAGGGATAAAACACATGTACTTGAAAATACTTACCGAAAAGTCCTCTATGAAACCCAGAGGAATTATATCCTGTGCATCCATAAGAGCAAAAGAAATTAAATATTCTCGTGCAAGGCTTCCTGGCATTTAGAAAACGCCTGACTGAAAAATAATAGATCACAAATGTGTCCTTGAAATTTCTTCTGAGAGGTTATCCGCGGCGGTCGCGTCATCGATGAACGTTCCCGGGAACGTGCTTAGAGAATTGTTATACTTTTGCACTGAAACCGAGGTGCATTTTTTGCGTATGTCTATAAATGTATATAATTTATATATATATATATATATATATATATATATATATATATATATATATATATATATATATATATATATATACATACAGTATATATTTATATAATATACAGTACATAGGCTATATATATATATATATATATATATATATATATATATATATATATAAATATATATATATATATATATATATATATATATATAGGCTATATATATATATATATATATATATATATATATATATATATATATATATATATATATAACATCCATAGTACTGCTTAAGATTACTTGACTGATGTGATCTGGCTCCCTAAATCCAACCGTAGAGAATACAACACGAATAACCTTTGTTTAGCTATAAAAACACATAATTAATAAATCACAAATAAAAATAGAACATTCCATTAGTTAACGTATACCCTGTAAATCATTAATGCCCTAAACCTCTCTTGTCACGTTAATCATGGTTTCGTTAAATGTTACCTGAGGCAACATTAATAAAGACGCATTAGTACTTTTGTTGCTGTTCTGATTCTAATTACGCCACCAAAACTTATGCTTTTATAGAAAACAGAATAACGAATTAGAGTTAGTGTAAACGTGAAATATATATATATATATATATATATATATATATATATATATATATATATATATATAATATATATATGTATATATATATATATATATATATATATATATATATATATATATATATATATATACTATATATCAACTGACATTTCAACTATGAATGACATTCTCAGTACATCGAAGAAACGCCGCTATGTTTTAAGGCCCCATTTTGTTTGGGCTCTGGAAAAGGGAGTTACAATAGTAACAAACGTGCTATTTTAATATGACGGTGGCTGCCGTAACCTCTCGAAGTGCAATGTAAGCATTACTAAAGGGTGTTTACAGCGTCCCTTTGCTCCCTAGATACCTTCACACTTTATTCTTTTCTTTAACCCCCTTCCCACTTCCTTTCTCCCATCTTGCTGTCCACCCTCTCTATTACTATTTGCTCCCAGTTTCACCATTAGAGATTTGTACTTCGTCTCATTTTTCCAGATCTTTTTATCCAGCCGTCCAAACTTCGCTATTTTCTCTTTTCAATGTCTTGAGTGCTGAAAGTGCCCAGTGCTTGGCTTTATAGCCTAAACTTCATGATCCATTCATGATTCATCCAATATGAATATGACGAAGATATGAAGGGAGGAAAAAAGCTGAAGCCTTTGGCTATGAATACTAGAGATGTGAGCTAAG
>JANJGK010009251.1:0-17500 GCA_039081455.1 Macrobrachium rosenbergii
ATACATATATATATATATATATATATATATATATATATATATATATATATATATATATATATATATATATATATATATATATATATATATATATATATATATATATATATATATATATATATATATATATATATATATATATATATATATATACATACATACATATATATTTTCATTTATTTATATATTTTTTTATTGTTGTTTATTTGTCTTATTTTCATTTATTTAATTATGTTTATTTTAATTTTAATTTATGTATTCTATATTTATTTATTTATTTTTATTTATTTTTTAATTTTTTATTTTTTATTTTATATTTTTATTTACTATTATTTATTTTATTGATATATATATATATATATATATATATATATATATATATATATATATATATATATATATATATATATATATATATATATTTAATTATTTTCATTTATTTATGTATATATTTCTTTTTATTAGTTATTTTTGTGTTTTTGTTTTATTTTCTTTTATTTAATTATATTTATCTTTTATCTTAATTTATGTATTTTGTATTTATTTATTCATATTTTCATTTTTTTCATTTTCTATTTCTATTTTTATTTATTATTTATTTCATTTATTTATTTATTTATTTATTTATTTTTACCTCTTATTTTTCCCTTTCCCTTCCCCTCCACTCCCAGGTAGGCTTTTAGCCTGTCAGTGGGGTCAGTCATCTTCTCCAATCTCTTCTGTCTTCAAATATTCCATCTCTCCTAAGCTCTTCAATTGTTGGCATTTGTGCTTTGTCAGGATCTCCTCCACTCCATCCTTCCAGCGCTTACGAGGTCTACCCCTCGATCTCCTTCCTTCTGGTGTCCAGTTCCATCTTCTCTTTGCAATTCTATTTTCATCCATTCTCATTAGATGACCCAGCTATCTCAGCTATCCCTTCTCAATCTTGTTCAGCACAAATGCCACTCCTGCTATTCTCCTAACATTCTCATTTCTCATTCTATCTCTCATTTTTTTGTTTATTATTGTTCTCAGACTTTTCATCTCTGAGGCTTGGACCCTACTTCTGTCTTTACTTGTCATTGTCCAGCTCTCCTATCCGGATGTCATTATTAATGTTAAAAATCCCTCGAATAGAACTTTCTTTACTTCTCTCGGTAAATTCGCATCTCTCATCAGTGGATAAAGGGCTCCATAGCATCTGTTATGTTTCTTTATTATTTCAGCGATTTCCTCTCTGCTTTTGTTCCCCTTATCTGTAATCACACATCCTAGATATTTGAATGAGTCGGTATCCTTTATCACTGTGTTCCTTATCATGATGTTTGTTGGTGCTTGAGGTTGTTTGCTGACTGTTAATATTTCTGTTTTACCTATGTCCATTCTTAGTCTCGCTTCTGTTAAATAATCATTTAAGCATAACATTGCTCCTTCTAATTCCTCTTGGTCATATGTAAATAAAGCTACATCATCTGCATAAAGCATTATGTCTCCTGTAATGTTAATAATTTCTTCAAAGTCCTTTATAACTTTGTCAATGTAAGCGATGAACGAGAGTGGAGAAAGTACACTTCCTTCTCTGACAGCCGTTGTTACACTAAACCATTTATAATTTTCGTATCCGGTCATTACATTGTTTGCGCATGATTCGTATGTGCTCTTTATTGCGGCCCCCAGCATACCATCCGTTCCATATACCTCTCCTAAATATCTCCATAATTTGTTTCTAGGTACTGAGTAAAATGCTTTTTCTAGGTTAATAAAAGCTTTATACAGTGACCTATTGATTAATTTTGTTTATCTTATGCATTTTCATTAACATACTTTTTTTATTTGTTTATTTTTTTATTTATTTTTATCTATTTATCTGAATTAATATATTTATTTATTAATTTTTATGCATTTTCTCATGCTTCTTTGCTTTTTAGGTATTTTTATTTATTTTTTATTTAGTGTTAATTCAATTTATTCAATTAGATTTATTTGTTTTTTTTTCTTACTTTCATTTACTTTATTTTTCTTTTTCATTTTTTTTATTTTCATATAGTTTATTTGTTTTTATTTAATGTATATTATTTTTTATTTATTTACTCTTACTTATATATCTTCATTTCCTTAATTTTCTCTATTGATTTATTTATTTTTATTCAATGTTATATACTTATTTATTAATATTTATTTATTTTTTATTTTTTATATTTATTTATTTTTTTTATTTTTTATACCTATTTATTATTTATTTATTTTTTATTCTTTATATTTATTTATTTTTTTTTATTTTTTATACTTACTTATTATTTATTTATTTTATTTGTTTATTTACATTCATTTTTATTTATCTATTTTTATTTACTTAATTTTTTTATTATTTTTTATTTATTTATATGGTTATTTTTATACGTCTATTTTCATAGCTTTTATTATTTTTTTATTATTTTTAATTATATTTTATTTGCTTATTTATAACTTATTTATAAAGAATAAATAAATAAATAAAGAAAATAAATGAATATATAATAAATTAAAATAAATAAGTGTAAATATACAGAAATAAAAATAAGGTAATGAGCACAAATAAAGATAAAATAAATAAATAAATAAATAAAATTAGAAAAATGAAAATAAATTAATAAGAGTAAATAAATAATAATGAATAATATTAAAAAATAAACAAATAAAAATAAACAATAATCAATAAAAATGAAAATAAATAAAAAGAATTACCAACAATAAATAAAAGATAATAAATAATAAATTAAAGTATGGAATAAATATAAGATAAAAAATAAATAAAAATAAATAAATGAGAATAAAAATAAATGAAAAAAGGAAAATAAATAAAATATAAATAAAATCTAATAAAAAATAGTTAAAAATAAATTAATACAAATATATTAACAAGAATAAATAAATAAATAAAAAAAAATTAAAATCAGTTTTATTTCCTTTTCTTATAACTGTTTTAACTTTACTTTTATCCACATTGTGTCCTTTTTTAGTGTTTTCTTGATAACTATTAAAACTTTATTCATATCATATTCGTTCTTTATCTTCAGTTATTTAAAATATTGATTCCCATATCATTTGTTTTTTTGTATATTTTTTTTATCTTTCTTTTCAGCAAAATTCTATGCATTTCTGTCTGTTTTTGTGCCTATGTTTTTCTAACATTAATTCACATTTATTTGTATTTATTTTAAATAGTATTCATAATGTTTTTGTGAATGTTATTTAGTACAATTAAATCCAAAAATATACATTATTGATTTTATCTATTCTTATTTATTTCATTTGTTTCATAGTATTCATAATGTTTTTTGTGAATGTTATTTAGTAGAATTAATTCCAAAAATATACATGATTTATTTTATCTATTCATATTTATTTAATTTGTTTCATTTATTTTAATTTATTCTTATTTTTCTATTGATTTTTTATATTTATTTTTATTCATTTATTTTTGTTTTATGTTATTTTTATTAATTTTTAATTTATTAAAACTTATTTTTATTTACTTGTTTTTATTTATTTTATTTTATTCTATTTTTATTTATTTATTTTTTAATTTTTATTTATTCTCATTTATTTTTCTATTTTTTTATGTGTTTATTTATTTTTATTTATTATTTTGGTTTTTTATTTTAAATTGTTTATTTTTATTTTATTTATTTATTTTATATATTTATTTTTATTTCTTTATATGATTTTATTTATTTATGTTTATTTTTATTTCTTTTTTTCCTTTTGCTTATTTTCTTATTTTCTGTTATCTATTTCCATTTTTGTTTATTAATATTATATATAAATTGTAATTATTTTTTATTTATATATTTATATTTATTTATTTTTATCAATATTATATATAAATTTTAATTATTTTTATTTATATTTATTTATTTTTATTAATATTGTATATAAATTTTAATTATTATTATTTATATTTATTCATTTTTAATTATTTATATTCATTTGTGTATTATTTTTTATATTTATGTATTTACTTTACATATTTATGAATTTATTATTTATTTATTTTTCTTTATTTTAATTCCTTACGTTTTGTTTATCATTTCTTTTTTTATTCTCCATTTATTTTGAATTATTTTGTATATTCTATTTAATTTTTTATTCATTATTATTTTTTCTTGTTAATTTATTTTTAAATGTTTATTTTAATCTATTTATATTTATTTATTTCTCATTATTTATTGTTATTTATCATTATTTACTTACTTTTATTTATTTATTTTATTTATTTCATTTATATTTGTTTATTTTTAATCATTTAATTTTTTTATTTATTATTTATGTTTATTTTCATTTTTGTTTATAGATATTTATTTTTGTCATATTTGATTTATGCATTTTTATTTATTTATTTCTATTTATAATTTATTTTTATTTTTATTTAATTTTTTTATTTTTATTTATTTACTTCTACTTATTTGTTTATTTTTATTTATTTATGTAATTTTTATTTTATTTATTTTATTTTAATATATTTATTTGTATTTTTTAAATTTATTTTAATTTGTTTATTTTATTTTTTTTATTTTTGTTTATTTTTTATTATTTTTTATTTATATATTTTCACTAATATTATTTTTCTTTATTTATTTATATTCATATCTACTAAATTTTATTTACTTATTTGTTACTATTTATTTTTATTTTTATATTTTTGTTTATACTTTTATATTATTTATTAATTTGTTTTCATTTTTCATATATTAATTTTTATTTCTTATTTATTTTTTTACGTTTATTTTCATTGATTTATTTTGGATTATTATTTTTTTTATTTATTTTTTTAGTTTTTTTTATTTATCCATTTTAATTTATTTTTATTAATTTTGTTTATTAATTTTTATTTTTTATTTATATATTATTTATTTATTAACTTTAATTATTTATATGTATTATTTATAATTTATTTTCTATATTATTTTTTTATACATTTTTATTTGGTTTTATTTAGATTTATTTATTTATTTTTATTTAATTTTAAACTTTATTTTATTTACTTTTACATTTTTATTTTTATTTATGTTTATTTCTTTATTTTTATTAGTATTATTTATTTTGATTTAACTTTATAGTTTTATTTAATAAGTTTTTTATTGATTTTTTTTATTTATTTACTTTTATTTGTTTTTTTATTTATATTTATATTTTACTTCATTTATTTTTATTTAGTTATTTATCTTTGCTTATTTATTTTTTTTCTTTTTATTTTTCTATTTATTTCATATGCATTTATTTTTATTTGTTTATTCAATCATTTATTTGTTATTAATTTTTTTTTATTTTTTCCATATTTTTATTAGTTTTACATGTTTTTATTTTTTTTTCTTTATTTATTTATTATCATTTATCTATTTATTACTTTTCCCTCATTTTTAACTTGTTTTTCATTTATATATGTATTTATTTAATTATTTTTATTTATTTTCTGTTTTTTTATTTTTTATTTATTCTCATTTCCATTTGTATAATTTACATTTCAATTTTTTTTTTATTTATTTATTAATTTTTTATTCATTTTCATTTTTTAAAATTATTATTTACTTCTTATTTTTCTTTTTATTTTTTTAAATATTTGTTTATTTCTTTTGTTTTTATTTAATTATTTATTTACTTTCATTTATTTTTATCTAATCTTATTTATTTAATTTACTTTTATTTAATTTATAATTTCTTTTTTATTTTTATTTATTTATTTTTATTTTTATATATTTTTGTTTATTTTTTATTTATATTTATTTTTATTTATATATTTTTTAATTTCTTTTTATTTAAATATATTTCTTTTTATTTATTTATTTATATTTATTTTTTATTTTCATTGATTTATTTTTATTTATTTATTTATTTTTAATGATTTATTTTTATATTTTTTATGAATTTTTTAATAATCTACTAATTAATTAATTTATTTATTTTTATTTAATTCTTTATTTATATTTATTTTTTATTTATTTATTTATTTATTCATTTGTTGTTTCACATTTATTCATTTATTTGTTTATTTATTTATTTTCATTTTTTATTCATTTATTTATTTTTAGTTATTTATTTTTTTATATTTTCATTTATTTTATTTATTCAATTTTACTTATTTTTTATTTTTATTTATTCATTTTATAGTTATTTATTTTTATATATTTTTTATTCGTATATTTTTAATTTTATATTTTATTTATATATTTTTATTTATTATTATTTATTTTATTTACTTTTCTTATTTATTTTCATTTGCTAACTTTTTTTTGTGTTATTTTTATTTTTTTTTTTATTTATGAATTTGTATTTATATATCTTCTTATTTAATTATTTATTTATTTAACATTATTTTTAATAATTTATTTTTGTTATTGTTTTTTATTATTATTTACTTTTTAGGCATTTTTTTAAATTTTTGTTTATTTTTATTTATTTTTTTTTCATTTATTTTTATTTTCTTTACTTTTATTTGTTTTTATTTTTATTGATTTTTATTTTATTTATTTAATTATTATCATATATTTTATTTAATTATTTTTAATTTATATTATTTTTTATTTATTTATTTTTATTTATATCTTCATTTCTTTCATTTTTATTTATTCATTTATTTATTGTTATTCAATGCTATATACTTATTTATTTGAAGGGAGCAGACCCTCTTTTAAACAGGTCTTATTAAAAAGGATGGCTGTATAACGCGAATTTATCTTATACAGGGTCTTTTCTATTTTCCTTATGATTCGCTTTTCGGGCTCAGCGATGTTAGTCAGCAACTGGCCGATATTCATATTGGAAAAAGGATAGTGTGTGTGGAATGTGGAAGTCTTTTATTGAAATATCCAATCAGAAAACCTTCGTTGTCTGGATTCAGGTTCTGTTTTAGGTACCGTCGACATGTTTCGAGCAGCTCGTTGGCCATCCTCCGGACGTGGTTGAAGAAGATCAGGAGAAACAAGGTGCTCGGGTCGGTATTTATAGGGGGTTCTTGATCCGTGCTGAATTATGATTGGCTGCCTGGGTCAAGTCATCTCAGGCGGAGCCTTCTCTCCCTTGTTGATGTTCGGGGCTCGATCCTCAGATGCCGAATTTTGATTCGCTCGTTCGCTATGGGGGTCGCTCGGTGCAAGTCTCCTGGCGGACGTGGGGAGGAGAAAGGTTTCCTGAGTAATGTTAAGGTTTGGTTTCTCCTTCCCAATGTGCAATGCTTCCAAGAGGCGCAGGAGGCGGTGGTCGGTAGTTCGGTCAATTATTTCCATGTTCGTGATTATGTCTTTTCTTGCTATTCTCTGGTTATGGGCGGTCCTGGCATGGTTAAAGATGGCTCCTTCTTGGGCGTTGTAGGAAATCCTTTTTGAGAAGCGCATCATGGTCTTACCGATGTAAGAACCGACGCATCCTCGGACTGGGCATGAGTACCGGTATACCACACCGGTTTTCTTCAAGAGTTCCTGTTGAGGGGGGGCTGGGTTGTTACTCATTACCAGGCTGCTCGTCTTTTTGCTCTTGTAATAAATAGAGAGATGAATATTCTTGTTGAGGTCAACGGGGCTGACATTATTCTCGATGATGTTCTTGAGGGCGCGTTTGTCTTCTTTATATTTATGGTGAAATTGTCCTTTACAGAAGAGCTCTATGCGTTCAGGGGCATCGGGGCGAGGTTCCTGCCGGTATCATTTATCGAGGTGCGCCCGAAAAGCGAATCATAAGGAAAATAGAACAGACACTGTATAAGATAAATTCGCATAATACAGCCATCCTTGATAATAATACTTATTCATTATTATTTATTTTTAATTATATATTTACTTTCATTTTTTTTATTTATTTTTATTTATTCACTTGTCATTCAGTTTTATTTATTTATTTGTTTATTTTTACTTATTATTTTTAATTATTTTTTATTTATTTATTATATTTATTCATTATTAATTATACATATGTATTTATGTGTTATTATTTATTTATTTTATTTTTTATATTTATTTGTTTTTTATTTATTTATTTATTATCTATTTGTTATTGATGTTTATATTTTTATTTTCTATCATTATTACTTTTTAATTTTTTTTATTTTTTATTTATTAAATTTATATTAATTTATTTTGATTTATTTAATTGCGTTCATTCTTCTTAATTTATTTGTATTTTTTATTTTATCTATTTGATTTTTTATTTTTTTTTTATTTTAATTTGATACTATAGCTTACTTTTAATTCATTTGCTGTTTTTCAGTAATCTTTATTTTTATTTATTGATTTTTATTTAGTTTTTTAGTTTTATCTTCTATATTTATTTTTAATTTTTAATGTATTATTATTTATTTATTGCTTTTAATTTTTTATGAATTTTCTGTTATTTTTATTTATATTATTTGTTTGTATTTATCTATTTTTATTTTTATTTATTCATTATTATATATTTGTTTTTATTTTTATTTATTCATTTTATTTTATTAATTTTTATTCATTTTAATATATTTATTTTTATTTATTTGTCGTTTATTTTAATTCATATATTATTTTCTTTTATTTATTTTTATTTAATTATATTTATTGGTTTTTATTTTTTATATTATTTAGTTTTGTTTATTTTAATTTATTTTATATATTTATTTAATTCTTGTATATATTTTTATTTATTTTACTTTTATTTACTTCTTTATTATTTATTCCTTTGTTCGTACATTTATTTATTTATTTATTTAAAAAAATTATTTTTATTTGTTTTTATTTATTTTTCTATTTATTTTTATCTAGTTTTTAAATATTTATATATATTAATTCATTCATTTTCTTTATATTTATTAAATTTTTACAAATTTTTTTTTTAACTTATTATTTTTATTTATTATTCTTTAATTTTATTTATATATTCATTTTTTTATTTTAATGATTTTTATTTTATTATTTTATTTGTATTTATTTTCATTTATATATATATATATATATATATATATATATATATATATATATATATATATATATATATATATATATATATATATATATATATATATATATATATATATATATATATATATATATATATATATATATATATATATATATATATATATATATATATATATATATATATATATATATATATATATATATATATATATATATATATATATATATATATATATATATATATATATATATATATATATATATATATATATATATATATATATATATATATATATATATATATATATATATATATATATATATATATATATATATATATATATATATATATATATATATATATATTTAGCAATTTTTTACTGATTGATTGATTGACTGGTGCATTTATTTTTTATTAATAACATTTGTTATTTTTTCCAAAATTTTGAAATTTCTTTAATTTCTTTATTTTCTATTAATTTATTGATTATTTTTTCATAATGTTTTATTTTTTTATTTTTATATGTATTTGTATTTTTTATTCATTTTTAATATTTTTATATATTATTTCTTTTGATTTTTAATGTATTGTTCATTATTACTTTAATTATTTAATTATTATTTACTTTAATAATATTTTTGAATCTTTTCATTTATTTTAATTTTTGTTTAATTTTTTCAACCTTTTTATTATTTTATTAATTTTTTTATTTATTTTGTTTTCATTTTTATTTCTTTTACTTTCATTTATTTATTTACTTATTTATTATGATTTATTTTTGTTTATTTATTTATTTTTACTTGTTGTTTTTATTTATTTTTTCCTTATTTTATTTTAACTGTATTTTTTATATTTCCTTTAATACCATTTATATTTATATTTTTTTTTTTTTATCTTTAAATTTTTATATTTAATTTTTTTTATCTTTATTAGTATATATATTTTTTTATATATCTTATTTATTTATTTTTTCGTTTTTATTTTTATTCATCGTATTTATATTTTTATTTACTCCAGTGTTTCTTAATTTTTTATTATTTATTTGTATTTTTATTTATTTATTTATTGGATTCTTTAGTTATTAATTTTTTTAAAATCATTTATTTCGTTTTTTATTTATTTCTATATTTATTTTTTTTATTTTTATTAATTTTTTGTTTTATATCTGTTTTTTTTATTTATTTATTTTATTCATTTTTATTTATTTATTTTTATTTGTTTATTCTATTTGTTTTAATTTATATTTATTGATTTTTATTTTTTATTTTTATTTATTTATTTTTATTTAGTTTTATTTATGCTATTTGTATTTATTTATTTTTATTTATTTATGTATTTTTATTTGTTTAGGTTTAATTATTTTTTAATTTTTATTAATTATATTTATTTTATTTATTTATATTTATTTTATATTATTTTTTATTTATTTATTTTTATTTATATATTTTCTTTTATTCTGTTTTTCCTCATTTCATTATTTATTTTCATTCAATTTTATTTCCTTATTTATTATTATTTATTTTTTTATTTATATTTATTAATTTTTAATTTATGTTTTTATTTATTATTTATTGAAATTTATTTATTTATTTTTATTTATTAATTTACATTAATTTTCACTTATTTATTTTAATTGTTTATAGTTATTTATTTTTATTTTTTAAATTTATTTATTTGATTATTTTATGAATCGATTTCCATTAATTTTTTTATTTTAATTTTAATATTTTATTTATTTATGGATATTTATTTATTTTTAATTATTAGTATTTATTTATATATTATTAGTTATCCATTTTCATTTATTTATATTTATTTATTTTATCTACATATTTACTTATTGTTAGGAACAATCGTTTGTCGATTGTTCCCTTAGTGGATTGTTGCCTCCTTTATTTGTATTTTTTTCGTGCTGGTGAGTTGACGTCTGTCGTGGAGTGCTTGACAGCGTCAGTCAGGTTCGTAACAGCAACAAGTCAGGTTCGTAGCAGCAACGAGGCAGGTTGAGGGCAGCAGCAAGCTAGCTGGAGTAGCAGCAGCAGGTATCCGTACCTGCGAGTCAGGTTCGTAGCAGCAACGAGCCAGGTTCTGGAGGGCAGAACGACCGATGGTCCTGGGCAGCAGCGAGTCAGTTGGGGTAGCAGCAGCAGGTATCAGTACCTGCGAGTCAGATCTTAGCAGCAGTGCAGCGGAGAGTTTCTTGGAGGACGAGATGGTTGCCGTGTCGGCTCTGTCATGGTCGTCGTAGATGGAGGAGGACGTCAGTACGTTTCTTGGAGAACGAGATGGTTGCCGTGTCGGCTCTGTCGCGGTCGTCGGTACTGGAGGAGGACGTCAGCACTGTGCTTGAGGACGAGATGGTTGTCGTGTCGGCTCTGTCTTTGTTGTCCTGCAGTGTTCCTGTGTTGGAGTCATTTGTTTTACGTCTTAATGACTCAGTAAGGCAATTATTGAAGTATTTATCATGCTGCTTATGAATTTTTTTTTATACTAGTGTATTATGTTGCCTTTGTACTTATATATTTTGCTGCTCAAGTGGTATTGATTTATTGTATTTGAGGTTTAATTAATTTGATTGTAATTTGCTGCTCAATTTTTATTTATCAATTAATTTGAAGTTTAAGTTACTTGTTTTGTATTTTGCTGCTGTTGAGTAATTAATTCATTTGTAATGTTTTTGTTCATTTTAGATTGAACCTGACTCGACTGTAAATATGTAAATAACTTAACTTTGTAAATAAATTAATTTTAAGGTAACTTTTTCGTTTTGTTCTGTTCCTCCCTTCTTTGTTTGTCACCTCTCGTCAGTCATTACAGCCCAATTGCTTGTTTATTTTGAAGAACCTGTTGATCTCGAAAAGCGAGATCTTAATACTTATTCATTATTTACATATTTTTATTTATTTTTTATGATTGTTTGTTGTTTATTTTTTATTTATTTTAATTTATTTAATTTATTTTTATTTATTTCTTTATTCTTCTTAATTTTTTGTATTAATAAAAATAACCAAATAAATAAATAGACATAAATAAATGAAAAGAAAAAATAAAATAAAATAAAATAAATAAATTAAATTAAATGTAAATAAATAAATAGAAATAGAATAATAAATGTCAATGAATAATAAATAAATAAAAATATATATAAATAAAAAATAAATAAATAATACCAAATAAGAAATTAAAATTGAATAAAAAATAAATAAACAGAGAAAAATAAAGTAAATGAAAATATATAAATAAAAATAAATCAATAAAATATAATATAAAATATATAAAAATTAATAATAATAAATAATAAAAAATAAATAAAGTAAATATAAAAGTAAATAAAAATACATAAATAAATAAAAATAATAGTATAAAAAATTAAATGAAAATAAATAAAGTAAATAAAAATAAATATATAAAATTTAAACACTAAATATCAGTAAAAATAAATAGAAATAAATAAAAGTAAAAAAAATATGAAAATAAAAAGAAATGAATACAACTATAAACAATAAAAATATATGAAAATAATTAAATAAAAATAAATAAAACTATGAAGAATAAATAATGATTAAAAAATGAAAATAAAGAAAAAAATATAAAACAAAAATAAATAAATAAAAATAAAAATAAATATAAAATAAATAAAAAGAAATTAATAAATAAAAACAAAGATAAATTAATAAAAAATAAATAAAAATAAATAAATAAATAAATATAAATACAAATGAATAAATAACATTAAAGAAAAATTAAAGAGTAAATATAAAAATAAATAAGATATTTAAAAATAAAAAAATAATATAAATAAATGAAGATAAATGAATTAAATACATAAAAATAAATAAAAATATGCTAACAATGATATAAAAATTTAAATACAAAAATTATAAACAGAAAAATAAATAAATATAAGTGAAAAAAACAAAGGTAACAAAAATAGATTGAAATATAAATACAAAAAATTAATGAAATAAGTAAAAAAAAACAAATAAAGAATAATAGAAAATAAAAATAAATGAAAATATATAAAAATAAATAAAAATAAAATATAAATAAAAAATAAAATTCTAAATAAATAAAAATAAATAAATAAAAATAACTAATAAAATAAAAATAAATAAATAAAAACATGAAAAAAATAAAAAAAATAAAAATATATAAAATGAATAAAAGTAATTAAGAACAAACAAAAATAACTACATAAATAAATAAAGAAATAAGAAATAAAAAAAATAAAAAAAGTTAAATAAAAAATAGATAATTATAAAAGATAAATAAAAAAAATAGATATAAGAAAGATAATAAGAAATAAAGAATTAAATAAATAAAAAAAACATAAATAAAGGGAAAAGAAAAAAATACATAAGGACAAAGAATAAATTAATTAATAAAAAATTGGTAGATAAATAAACAAATAAATAAGAAATCCACAACTAAAAAAAATGAGGAAAAATTAGCAAATAGATTAAGAAAAAAAAATATATACAAATAAAATAAATAAATATAAATAACAGAATTAAAGAAATAAACAAAAATAACTAAAAAAATAAATAAATAAGACAAAAACAGAATTAAAATTTTAAATATAAATTGATAAATAGAAATAAAAAATAGCTCAGTGAAACTAAATAAATAAATATAAATATAACACTAAATAAAAAAAAAACTAAATAAATAAAAAAAAATAAAAGAATGAAAATAACTAAATAAAAATAAATAAAAAATTTAAAAAAATATTAAAAGAGAATAAAAAATAAATAAATATAAATTATTAAATAAAGATAAATATATAAAAACAAAAAATATAATAAATAATAATAAATAAATAAAAAAATAAATAAACAAATACTTAAAAATAAATATAATATAAAATAAGTAAATAAATAATAAGATAAATAAATGTATACTAAATAAAAATAAATAAATAAAAATATATAAATAAATAAAAATTAATAAATAAACATAAATTAAGATAAATAAAATAAGTAAATAAATAAATAAAATGAATAAATCAATTAATAAAAAAAATATAGAAAAAAAATAAATTAATAAATAATAAAAATATATTGAAACAGATAAGAATAATAAATGAAAATAAATAAATAATAACGAATATATATAAAAAATAAATAATTAAAAATAAGTAATAATTGATAAAAACAAAAGAAAATAATAAAAAAATAATAATAATAAATAAAAAAAATAATAAATATAAATAAAAATAAAAATAACTATAAATAAATAAAAATAAATAAATGAAAATAAATATATCTGGGAAAAGGTGATAATAATAAAATACATAAGTAAGATTTAATGAAAATAACTAAAAAAGTTTATATATAAATAAATAAAAACAGACAAAAGATAAATATATATTAATTAAAAGAGTAAAAATAAATAAATACAAATAAATTAGAACAATTTTTTTTCTTTTTCTTATATCTCTTTTAACTTTACTTTTTTTTACATTTTGTCACTTTTTTAATGTTTTTGTAATAATTATTTAAATTTTAGTAATGTCATATTCGTTCTTCATCTTCAATTATTTATTATATTTATGAACATATCATTTGTTATGGTCTATTTTCTCTTTTATTTACTTTCCGTTTCAGCAAAATTCTATGCATTTCTTTCTGCTTTTGTGATTTTTTTCAAACTTTTATTCACATTCATTTGCATTTATATTTTTTAGTACTCATAATGTTTTTTTATGAATGTTATTTAGTAGAATTATATCCAAATATATACATGATTTAAAGTATTTATTTTCATTTTTTATTCCATTTATTTCATTTATCTTTACTTATTTTTATTTTTCTATGCATTTATTTATACTTATTTTTAGTTATTTATTTTTATTTTTGTTTCTTTCTATTAATTGATAAATATTTTTTATTTATTTTTATTTATTTATTTTACTTGTATTTTTATTTATTTATTTATATTTATTTTAATTAATTTTTTATTTATTTATTCTAAATTATTTTTTTATTTAATTATTTATTTTTATTTGTTTTTAGTTTTTTATTTTAAATTATTTATTTTTATTTTTATTTATTTATTCTTATGTATTTATTTTTATTTGTTTTATATATTTCTATTTACTTATGTTGATTTTTAGTAATTTTATTATTATTTTGTTGATTTTGTTATTTTTATTTATCTATCTTCATTTATTTTTATTAGTTTTACATTATAATTTTAATGATTTTTTATTAAAATATTTATTTTTATTTATTTTTAATTATTTGTATTTTTTTACGTATTATTTATACATTTTATGTATTTATTCTATTTATTTACTTATGTTTATTTTTATTTCTTTTTCTTTTTCTTTTTTATTTTGTTATTTTTATTTATAGATTTTCATTTATTTTATTAATTTTAGATATTAATTTTAATTATTTTTTTATTTATATATTTATATTTATCTATTTTTAATATATATATTTATTTTATTTTATTTATTTATTAATTTATTATTTACCTATTTCTCTTTATTTTTATTTCTTTATTTTTTATTTATTATTATTTGTTTTTTATTCTTTTATTTATTTTTAATTTTTTTATTAATTTTAATTTATTTTTTATTATTTACCATTAATAATTCTTAAGAATTTATTTGTATTTTTTTTATCTATTTCTTCTTGTTCATTTTTTTTTATTTATTTATTTTTTATTCTATTTATTTATTTTTAGTTATTTTTCTTTTTCCTGTTATTTTTATTTTTTATTTTTTTATTTGTTATTATTTATCTTTATTTATTTTATTTATTTATATAATTTATTTTATTTATGTTTATTTATTTTTAATTATTTTAATTTTATTTATTATTGATATTTATTTTTGTTAATTTTTTTATTTATTTGTTTTTATTTATTGATTTAGATTTATTTTAATTTACTTTTCTATTTTTTTTATTGATTTACTTTTACTGGTTTATTTATATTTATTCATATTTTGTACGAAAAACTGTATTTATAATACATTTTTCTATTTTAGTTATAATCTTAAAATTCCAGTTTCTTTGATTTTTCTATGTACAAAGTAAGATTAAAGGATCTTATTGTTAAATTTCTTGATAATGCCTTGCTGTTTGTTTAAAAAGTTCGAGATTCCTTTCACTCTTCACGGCGAGCACAACACACTAGGCCTCATTTTCTAACGTGAATGTGACTTTCAGTAATCCATGTTGTCTGGTGTTTTACAGTACTGATTTGTTTCCTATGAGATTCATGTGAGATTTCACGTTAATCATCCCTTCTTTTGTAATTACTGATGGGCTGGAAATGGAATCCTTTGCTACGTCCTAGGAAACTGCCGATCAAGTTGGTATCAATGGTGACCGTTAGATGCATTATTGAGCATTAATGGGTTTCTCGGCTGAGCAAACCAGCGCAAGACATTCTTTGCGGTAGGTCTCGTTCCGTTTGGCACACTGAACAAGACTTTAAAGTTGCCCTATTATTTTAGTGCGCTTTCATTAAGACTTAAAAATAAACTCATATTCTGAACCCTTTATCAATCAATTTTCAATATTTAACGAGATTCTTTAATTCACTGTGATATTTACTCACTGAAAACTTAACTTTTATATCTTGATTTCAAACAGCTATTATTTAGCCAATATCTTGGTCTCGTTGATTGATAGTTTCCTTTTATTTTTAGGATTTGAGGTACTTGTCTTCCTGGGAATGTGCATTGCTTCAGGATAGGATTTTGCCTTGCTGCTTGTGCTATCTCACGTTGCTTCAGGTTTACTAAATAAATACTTAAATTTTGTGCGTTTAGTATTTTTTTCATCTCTCTATTATTTTCTAGTATATTTGTTTTTATTTTATTTTATTTATTTTAAATTACATATTTTTAATTTTATTTTGTATTTTTAAAATTTATTTTAATATATTTTTTATTTACTTTATCGATTTTAATTTCTTTTTTTTTACTTTATTTATTTTAATATATTTATTTTATTTATTATTGTTTAAGTTATATTACTTTTATTTCTTTATTTCTTTCTATTTATATATTTTCATTTATTTCCCTTTTTCTTTCTTTATTTATTTATGTATATTCAATTTTATTTACTTATTTATAACTATTTATTTATTCTTGTTTGTTTTTATTTATTCTTTTATTTACACTTATTCATTATTTATTAATTTGTATTTATTTATCATATATTTATTATTATTTATTTATTTGTATATCTACGTTGGTTTTATTTATTTATTTTTATTTATTTATCTTTATTTATTTATTTGGTTATTTTTCTTTATTTTAATATATTTTTATTAATTTTATTTATCAATTGAATTTTTTATTTATATATTATTTATTTTTGATTATTCATATTTATTTATGCATTATTATGTATTTAATTTTATTCATTTGTTTTAATTAATTATTTACTTATTATTTATTTATTTTTATATTTAATTTTTTTAATTTAACATCATTTATTTATTTAATTTTTTATTTATATATAGCAATTCTTATTAATTTATTTATATTTATTAATTTTGATCTATATTTATTTATTTTTATTTATCTTTATTTATTTCTTTTTATTTAATTCTATTTATTTTTTGTGTGGTATTTTTA
>JANJGK010009252.1:0-22517 GCA_039081455.1 Macrobrachium rosenbergii
CATCCTAAAGGAATTTAAAATTGCACCCTAATAAGGCGGGGTCCGTAAAAAAAAAAAAAAAAAAAACTACGCGTGACCTTTGACCCCATACTGTACATCTGCTGGAGCACCTTTTTTTTATAATTTAAAGTCAGTTAAAAAAAAAAATCCTTAGCGGGGAAGGAAAAAACGCAGTTACTATATTCCCCAGATTTAAAAAAAAGGGGGGAATACAAAAAAAAAAATAACTTGAAATAGCACTGCGCAAAATACTCTGCGCAAGAATGTCATAGTTTTGTGAATTAATCAAAATAGGGATCGTAAGAGCATTTAAAATACATAATGGCATAATGATTTGAACGAGTTTACTATTATTATATTATTATTCACAACATACACCCCTATTCATACGAAACAGGCATACAAAACATCCAATCATACAAGAACGCGTCCACAAAAAATCAAAACAGGCATACAAAACAAAAAGATCGTATCCACACAAAAGCAAAACATAAAAGAACGTGTCCACAAAAAAAAAAAAAGAAAAAAGCAAAAGGCAGATTTTCTCTCTTTGTTTATACCTTAAATAAAACACTGATTGAGCCAAGTGGCTCACAAAAGCCTACTTGAAGACAGCATTCCATTTCCAAATACGCCGAAAGTCGTTCTGGCAAAATCTTATTACAATCAGACACCTCGCCAACAGAGACTCCGCCAAGAATGTTTCGGATTCCATTTGCGTGAGAAGCAAAAAATTATTTCGAGAATAGTGAATTAACTTGATTCATTCTGGTTTGAAAATAAATTTTCAAGAATGTCACAATAGATCATTTGCGAGTCAGGAGTCAAATTAACTTCTCGATTCTCTTATTACTCACACACCGATGAAATTAATTTAATTAAATACAAAATATGTGTGTGTATATATTTATAACATGCGTGTGCATTTTGTACCTCAAATAATGTTAGAACTCTCAAAAATAAGTCACAAAAGCTTTTTGTATCCCACAAAATATACAATCTAAATACGTAAAATCTAAAAAAAAAAAAAAAAAAAAACATTCAAAAGCAATATAAAACAGGCAAAATCTAAAAAAAAAAAAAAACTCAAAAGTACACAAAAAATAAACTACCACCAAAAATAAAAAAAATATCCGTGGTTCGACGAGAGAGAGAGAGAGAGAGAGAATGGAATGCAGCAGTGAAGCGAGGAGGCCGTCAGGGGAAATTTGTCGACTAACCCTGATGATGATAATGATGCCCTTCTAAAAGTATACAAAACAGCCTCGTGATGACATACCCTGGCCCGAGGCAGGTCAATGTACCCTAATTCGATCGGTGCGAGAGAGCGCAGGCAGGCAGGCAGGCAGGCAGGCAGGCAGGCAGGCACGCACGCAAGCACGAACGCAGGCATTGAAGATGAGGGGGCAGTGAGTAAAAACGTATAATTGGAAAGAGGGCGCGAAGTAATGATGTGGGTATAGGATTAAGTGAGAGAGAGAGAGAGAGAGAGAGAGAAATTCTGCATGGGATTAAATGACATACAAAGTGAGAAATTAGTGGGTATAGGAATAAGAGAGAGAGAGAGAGAGAGAGAGAGCATCGATATTAGTGAAAACTACTATAATAAAACTACTAAAATAAAGACGGAAAATACTTCAAAACAATTCTGAAAACCCATTGAAAAAACAAAGGGTTGTCACAATGGTTGTCAAGAAAAATGACAGTTTGCAAAATCTTGCAACCTTGGCCATCTCGCTCTGTCACCCCCGCCCCCACATCCACCCCCTCTCTATACCTACCCCAAACCTTAGCCCGCCCGCCCCCGCCCCCCACACAAAAGAAACATGGCTCTTCTCCAGAAAGATATCTTGCACATCTAAAAGGAGACTAATTTCTTTCTTTGACAATTTGCCTCTCTTGGTGTTTAGAGAGAGAGAGAGAGAGAGAGAGAGAGAGAATCACCTGACAAAATAGCTTAACATCTCGACCATTACTTCACAGCTGTGGTAAAATAACTTAATATATGGATTGTGAGAGAGAGAGAGAGAGAGAGAGAGAGTCAGTCTCACAAGCAATCTTCGCTACTTCATCCTCACTAAATCCATTGCTTACCCCTTACCCACAACCCCCGTCTCTCTCTCTCTCTCTCTCTCTCTCTCTCTCTCTTTTGGGATCCTATCCAAGTCACACGGATGTCAGACAAGTGTGTTGCCATCATATTTCAGCGAGAGGCAAGGAAAAGCCAATTGGCAACTCGAGTTTACTTGCAGCTATAAAGACATCAGAGAGGCCACTTCTACATCGTAATGCAACAAGCAAAACTTGACGGCTATCAACAATTTATTTTTGCCTTAACTATCAATTCACTCTTCAATAACACGTCTCCAATTTAACATTTTTCTTAAACATGTGAATGTATGTATTTAATTTATATGGCTTTAATTTTATATAATCATAAAAATGTTTACGCTACCAAACCTTAAATTATTACTTTTACCATACCTTGGAACACGGATCTATACGCGTAATCAGTGGCTTTAATTAAAATCCCTTCAATAAATCCGACTATCCATTTTGTACATAAATCCCAACTCCCAAAAATCCCCAACGTTTTCTTCACCCTGTAAGACATACTCCAGACGCAATCTGTGATAACAAAAATCCCCCTTTTGTAAATCCTAACATCTCAGCTTGAAAATAAATCCCCCACTCGCTTAATTCCAAAGCTCTCCTTACCTCGCAACAAGGATTTATAAGCACAATCAATGTTGGCAATAACGAGTGCCTAGCCCATTTAAACACCCATCTGCCAACTTACATCTCTGTCCTTATCTTTAAAATAAATCCAAGCTTTTAATCAATTCGTATCTTTCATTCCCCGGTAGCATATACTACAGATGTAATGGAAAAAAAAATCCCCACTAAATAAATCCAGCTCTTCCCCTACCTCTGAAATCCTAAATATCTCTGGTCCTCCCTCCTCCCCTCCCCAACTCCCCCAACACCCAAATCGTTCGACCCACCGTAACTCCCCCAAAAACCCAAATCTTTCGACTCACCTTGCAACATGGACCTATAGGCGCAGTCTGTGATGGCGTACACGTGGGGGGCATCTCGTGGCGTTTCTTGCCCTTGTACATTTCGATGACCTTCTCTGTGTAAATGGGCAACCGGCGGTACGGGTTGACCACCACGCAGAAGAGACCCGAATACGTCTGCAAAGAAGAAATTGAGTAAATTAGAAGTTGGCTGATTGGGTAAGCAAAGAGGAAGCAAAAAATAAAAAAAATGTAGATTTGGTAACTGGTGGGCTCCGTTTCAACTGACTAGATGGCTATGTATTGAAGATCTGTCGTGATTATTCCAGGCCTGGAAGATTGTATGAGATCTATCCCATGCCTGAAAGAATGTAAGATCTGTTATAATCTTCATGCCAGGGATACTGTATATATAAATATATCTACGCAACGCCTGAAAGAATCAGATATATTATACTATCCAATGTCCGAAAGACTAAGATCTATTGCATATATTCAGTGCCAGAAAAACTATTTTGTCAAAGCTTAAAAATTAAGATATATTTTAACTATTTACCGCCTGAAATAATTAAGATTATTACTACTATCACTGCTTGATTTACTGTACGATCTATATCATTATTCAATGCCTTAAAATGACTACAAGATCTATTAGAACTATTCAATGCCTGAAAGACTGATTATCACAAGTAGTCAGTGACTGAAAGAATTGTACGGTTTATAATTGAAATACCAATAGTAATTGAGATATCCATATAAGAAAGTAGTAGTAGTAGTAGTAGTAAAAACACTGAAATCATTAAAATGTTCAATGACAACACAATGCACACTAAAATTCAGTACTTGTGAATTAACCATGTCTAAGAAATACGGAGAATTGAATTGTCCCCCAAAAACCCAAAACACACACACACAAGAGAGAGAGAGAGAGAGAGAGAGAGAGAGAGAGAGAGAGAAAATATATTTCTAAGCTTTCAACACAAAGAGAGAGAGAGAGAGAGAGAGGAAAAATATTTCTCAGCTTTCAACACAAGAGGGAAGGAGGAGGGGAGAGGGGGAGGGGGGGAAGGGAGAGGTGGGGAGGTGAAAGTTACCTGTCCCTGCCCTCATAATGAGCCAATTAGAAAACAATGAAAGGTGCACATAGCCAGCAGGTGAGCAAGTGGAAGACGACCACTGACGAGTCGGCTACACCTCACGATTCGCCCGAGTGTAAAAGACATGCCTATGTATACCGTGTGCTGATGTATACTGTAAGCATACTGTAACTGTACATGATCTAAGTTCAATCCCTTTTACAAAAAAATAATAAAAAAAAGACTAAGTGTTGACATACTGTAATTGCACATAATCTAAGTTTAGTCCTTTTTATTAAAAATAAAAAAATAAAAAAAGACAAAGAGTTGTGTGATTTCAACTTCCAAAGTCATCACCAGGGCACTTCTCGATAATGAGAACGCTGATAAAGTTGCCGTGTTACAATTGATAAGATACCGGAGCGCAGATTGTGTCGATCTTTGAAACAATTCCAAAGGTATTCTTGGACTTCCATTTTTATCGTAAGCTTCTCGGGTGTCTGGGGACTTTTAAAAGCTGATTTATTTATTTATTTATCTTTTAATTTTATGGGTTATTTCGTTCTGTGAAGGATTTTCTTTAACTAACGTCAAGTCGAGCAAAGAATTTTAAAATACGGTATAAAAAAAATACTGAAAAATCTATCCTGTGGTACCATTTTAAAGCAAATCATTATTCTTGTTCCCAAATTTTATCGAATGTTGCATCACCCCTTTTTTATCTGTTTGAAAGATTTTTAGCGTTAATAGAGACTGAGAAACTGATTAAATAGGGTTTAAATTCTTATAGTAACAAAGTTATTCTCTGTGGCCTGAATTTAAAAGAATCTTCTTTATCTTGTTCTCGGATTTCATCGAGTATTACATCACTCCTTTATCTGGTGTCACTGTTATCGACAAGCAAGCGGAAAAATCGACAGCGAGATAACGATGATAAGTAACAACAAAATTTACTCATGAATACAGAAAAACGACTCAAGATTGTACTTTTGAAAAAAAAAAAAAAAAAAAAAAAAAAAAAACTATACCTCCCACGGTATAAGATATGATATCGATAAAAATATAAAAATATATACATAAAAAAGGTCCAACTACAAAATATTCACGCGTCATTTAGACCCTATCCTGGTAAATTCACTACAGGCTTTTTTTTAAGCCTAATTTACTCATGAATACAAAAACGACTCAAGATTGTACTTTTGAAAAAAAAAAAAAAAAAAAAAATACACCTTCCAGGGTAAAACATATCGATAAAAATACACATGCATAAAAAAGGTCCAACTACAAAAAAATTTACACACGTCATTTAGACCCTATCCTGGTAAATTCACTAAAGGTTTTTCATTTTTATTTTTTATAAGCCCTGCAGTCTTAAAACTTCACAACAAACAAATGGGATAATTATTCGAGGATTGCTGCAAAACCCTCCAAATCCACAGTCGAGTAATCCGCTTAGAGAACACCGCTCTGGACAGTGGGGTGGGGTGGGGGGGGAGAGAGACAGGGGACTGGACATCGATTCATCTTACTCGAAAACAATCCTCTCGAGTCCTTGTCAATCATTCACGGGAAAGGGGTGAATGGAGTAGTAGTAGTAGTAGTAGTAGTAGTAGTAGTAGTAGTAGTAGTAGTAGGAGGTGGAGGAGGAGGAGGAGGAGGAGGAGGAGGATGATTTCAAAAACGTATAAGCTTTCTATGACGACCTCAAAAGCTAAGAGGTTCTTTCCAATTTGCAAAATTGTTTATCACAGTACTGACACACGGGTTAAAATTATTATAAAGATTCTACTGTAAATATTTCTTTACTATAAATATTTAATGTAAATATTTACTAACACAGGGTTTAAATTATTATAAAGATTCTAATGTAAATATTTCTTTACTATAAATATTTAATGTAAATATTTCTCCAATGTAAATATTTCTTTACAACAGAGATTTCTTTACCACAAACATTTCTTCACTATTTTAAATATATTTTTTAACTAAAAAATAATTTAAATATTTCTTTAATAACAAATATTTATATTACACTACTTCTACAAGCTATTTCGCTTTTAATCAATCTCTCTCTCTCTCTCTCTCTCTCTCTCTCACACACACACACACACAACCCATTCTTCATGACATTCACTCCCAAACCGTTATACATCCACCCATGTCAAGAAGATCACTCCCCCCGGCCCCTCACACCCGAGGGTACCCGTCCTAACTCCCATCCCTTCCCGGCCTTGAACTTGCCACGCCCCCAAAAAAAAGGCGTTATGCTTGCCGCTCGCGTGCACGCGCGCGCGAGAGCACACACACGCACGCAAGAAGCCCACCAGGTTGAGAGTGACGACACGCACGCAAAGCAAACGTTCAAGACTGCGGCGTGAAGGAATGCAGTTGCAATATCTTGCAGTCTGGGACGATCATCTCAAGACTTAAAATGTTCACTTCCATTTTTTTGTTTAAACTTATGAGGTATGAGGTCGGATGTACCTCATACCTGCCCTGCGGTGCATTTCCTCTCATCTAATCCCATCTTTGAGGGACGCCTCTTGAACTTATTATGGATTTGTGAAAAAAAAAAAAAAAATTTTTAATGGCGTTTTTCCACAATTACCAGGAATCTTTCTTGTAAATGACCATATATTTTGGAAATTTGAATTTCAATGGCCCTGTGGGGTTGCCACATAAGAATAAGGTTCATCTACTGAATAATAATAATAATAATAATAATAATAATAATAATAATAATAATAATAATATAGTTAAAGTCCCGTTCTGTTGTGGAAATATAGATTTAACAATATTCACTCTAGTTTCAAGACCAAACTGTAGTTACCTAAGCTGGTCTTTAAACTTTAGTGAATATTATTATTATATTATTATTATTATTATTATTATTATTATTATTATTATTCAGAAGATGAACGCTATTCTCATGGAACAAGCCCACAGGTCCACTGAAACTCAAACTTCCAAAAAATGTTCATTTGCAAAAAAAAAAGGTTCCTGGTAACAGTGAAAAACAGCGATGCCATGTCAAAAAAACATTTTCACTAGTGGTCTCATCATCTTTAATAATAATAATAATAATAATAATAATAATAATAATAATAATAATATAATAATAATAATAATAATAAATAATCCAGATGCCGAATGAATTTTGCTACTCATCTCCTTTCGTGAGAGCGTTCCTACCACTTTAAAAGTGTGGGATATAAACAGCGGTTCTAAAGAATATTGCAAATCCACTTGACAGTTGCTTAAAACTTTTACTTCACATTCGGTGGAAAAGCATCTCTCAAGTCAGGAGGAAGAGAACTCTACACACTTCTAAGACAAGCAACGCTTATCGAGGCTCTGTGATTATGAAAGGAGTGAGTAATTCCATTATGTCACACGGAGGAAATATAAGAAGTTTGCTGCTTCCCAAATTACAGTGTTGACCAGAGAGAGAGAGAGAGAGAGAGAGAGAGAGAGAAAGGTGCTTTCAAGTTTACACACATACTTGAATTAGGAATTTCTACAGGACAGAAGGTTGCAGAAATAAGGACGACTTCGAAGGACGACTCTGCCCATTTCCCTTGGCCTGTCTGTCTGTCTGTCTGTAACAATTAAAAAGAAAGAAAAAACTTTCCCCTAACGTGTAGTGGCAGCCGTCATTATCATCATCATCATCATCACCGTCAGCCATGACAGCTCTAGACATTCCGTAAGAGCCCAAATAACCAGTTCTTCCCTCAAAAGTACTTTTAAGCCCTGCTGCTGCAACACCCGTTAAGTTTGTCATGCAACCCAATCCCTTGCCCTCTCCTCTCCCCTCCCCTCCACCTCATTTCCTCCCTCCTCTCCCCTCCCCTCCACCTCATTTCCTCCCTCCCCTCCCCCCTCCCCCAACCACCAAATCCTTTCCCCAACCCACTCACCGTAGACAAGCCTGCAGCAACTCCCTTTTCAGAGAGAGAGAGAGAGAGAGAGAGAGAGAGAGAGAGAGGATGTCTATCACAGCACCAGGACCTGCATAGCACTGCCTATCAGGCGTGATATGGCACTTTCCGCGTGGCTGGATTCTTATCTTCAACGTCCTATGACTACCAGTGCTACCGCTATTAATAATACTAATTGTAGCTGTTAATAATACCAAAACTGTGTGCCCTAGGGAAGGCTATACTGCCTATCAAAGCGTGGTAATACTCCAAGTGCTAAGGAGTCGTTTATGTAGAAGCCTTCTATAAATGTTTGGGTAGAGGCCTTCTATAAATGTTTGGGTAGAGGCCTTCTATAAATGTCTGGGTAGAGGCCTTCTATAAATGTCTGGGTAGAGGCCTTCTATAAATGTTTGGGTAGAGGCCTTCTATAAATGTTTGGGTAGAGGCCTTCTATAAATGTTTGGGTAGAGGCCTTCTATAAATGTTTGGGTAGAGGCCTTCTATAAATGTCTGGGTAGAGGCCTTCTATAAATGTCTGGGTAGAGGCCTTCTATAAATGTCTGGGTAGAGGCCTTTTATAAATGTCTGGGTTGAGGCCTTCTATAAATGTCTGGGTTGAGGCCTTCTATAAATGTCTGGGTAGAGGCACTTTATAAATGCGTACGTAGAGGCCTATAAATGCGTGCGTAGAGGCATTTTATAAATGTTGAAGAGGCATTCTACAAATGTTTAAGAGTTCTAAGTAGAGGCATTCTCTAACTGCTTACATAGAGGCATTCTCTTAATGTGTAGGTAGAGGCCTTCTATAAATGCATGCATAGAGGCATTCTATCAATGTGTACGCAGAGCCCTTCCATAAATGCGTATGTAGAGGCCTTGTTTAAATCCGTACATGAGTACAACAAGTCATATTATACATGCGTACATAAAGTCATTCTATATATGCGTCCATAGTCATTCTATATATGCGTACATCAAGGCATCTTAGCGTACACGAAGAGGCATTTTATAAGTGGGTACGTAGAGTCGTCCTATGAATGCATACTTGAAGGCATTCTATTCTATGATGACATACCTTCGTTGCTTAACCCATACAAAACTGCTTAACATTTATTTTAAGCAAAGATACCCTAACCTAACTGAACTTTTAAAGAGCAGGTTCCCTAATCCCTCCAGAGTGACCTCATTCCAACATTCTAACTCACAATTTTCACATTTCAAAGCTGACAGTTATCAGCTTAAGGGAAAATTGCTCAGCCATGCTGACTCTTCTCTTCTCAACATGCAAATTTCACCCGGACAAAAAACACTTGAATATTTTAAATATTTTAATATTTAAATATTTTAAAGCTTTTGCTTCACACCTCTTTGCTGATCTAGTGGATATGAGTTAAAAATAATAAAAAAAAACTTAATTTTCCAATTTTCTGAAATTAATTTTTTTTTACGTCTCGTAATAGTAAACTGCAATAGATGTCAGATAAACTAAGTTCACATTTCTTTCAAGGCTAGAGCCAGGTAGCTAAAATCCCACATTTTTAAAAGTCAGCCCACTCCATAATGTTTGAACAAACTCACTTCACCTCGTAATAGGTAAATATTCATTCCAATTAAAGTGTCAAATCAATCATCCAGGAGATAAAAAAAAAAAAAACATTTAAAAGCTTCAAAACCCTGCAATGCAACCTCCCAACTCCGTTGCAACAATTCAACCTTCACCCCTATTCTCTTCATTAATCCCCCATCTCCCCTTCACCCCCACCTGCTTATAATCTCCCCTTCACCCCCCCCACCTGCCTATAATCTCCCCTTCACACCCCCACCTCACCCTATCCACCCACGAAAACCCTCCACAAAACACCCGCACGGAGTCACACCCACTTCATCCCAACTTTTAAAAAGGAGTACTCCTCTGCCAGGCACCAAATGAGGTATACCCAAGGAGGTATACCCTACCCCAGGGGTTAGGGGGGGGGGAAATGTGGGGGAGGAATCCTGAGTACTCTCTCCTACAAGATCATCCTCATCCTCCTCCTCCTCCTCCTCCGCCCTTGCACTGGGGAAGGGGAGGGGATGGAAGAAGCAGGTATAGTGGTGATGTCTGACCCTCAGACCTACTGAGTATAGAGGGTTGGTTCTCTTGCCCCGGTACTCTCACCAAGCCCGACCCAGACCCCTCCCCATCCCCACGTCCCGAAGCAATAGAGGTCAACCACCTGTTCGCAAAGAGGTGACAAGCACCCCTTAATGACAAAGTCTAACCAAGTCCCGATCGTGAGATCCATTCCCGGACAGTCACTGCAAGCTGCAACAGCAGTTAGGCCCTCCCTGGCGCCTTATTTCCCGGCCCGAAGACAACATATTGTTGGGGGAAGAGAAAGAGCGAGAGAGTGTGATGACGCAACTAAAAGTTCGTGGTGGTTGTATTATAATCGCGTACATCACAAGCAAGACCCATATTGCAAAAGAATGCGCAGTGGCCTTTGAAACCCGAATAGTATGTGCAAGAAAACTGTTTTGTTTTGTTTGTAACACATTTTCGCATTTGTTAAGGGGGAGATCTGTGTTTATGAAACCTCCAGTGGTTTTAATGAACAAAACATCTCTTCTGAAGTGTGCAGAGATTAAATAGTAGTTACAACGATTTGTACCCAGAGCAATTTCGTTGGTACAATAATATTCGGAGAATTTTGTCATTTAATATTCGGAGAATTTTGTCATTTAATATTCGGAGAATTTTGTCATTTAATATTCGGAGAATTTTGTCATTATGAAACTACACGAAACTTAATGTCTTGATAGAATGGCCAAAGAGTGGCGAGATAAGGCAAATGACACATAGGCAAGAAAAATATCACACGTAAAACTGAACACTTATTAAATTTGCAAAACACAAGAGAAAAAAAACCCAAATAACATATCAAGCGAAAGTGGTTACCCTTCCTGAACACTGATGCCAACTTCTGCTTCAAGAAATACTGCAATAAAAGCCAGTGGCTTTCATCAATAACAGACATCCCCAACTCTCTCTCTCTCTCTCTCTCTCTCTCTCTCTCGGGTAACGCCCAAGCAATCGAGAAACGGGCATCATTACAGCGTCAATGTCAAATCATTCGTGACAGCAGTACACAAGGATACGCCAGATGTCTTTTCAAGTGAAAGAAAGATTCTTCCCTTTCTCCTCTCGTCAAAGGAATTCCAAGAAAAGCTTTTGCGCAACTTCATCAACCAGGCAGGGACTGCGTCGTGCAACACTGGCACATCTTCCCTTTGAGAAAAACAAAATAGAAAAACAAGATAAAAAATAAAAAATTTTCAAAACATAACTCTAAAAGCCCTCTTATGGAAAACTTATAACTCTTTGGGATACCTTGAACACTTTAGAAAAATGAAAAATCACTTTAAGTTATCCAAATTGAACCTAAAAATTAACTAAAAACCTTCTCTTGGAAAAACTCTTTGGGAAAATTGAACACTTTAGAAAAATGAAAAACCACTTGAATTTTAAAAATGTAAAAACTATAGAAAAATGAAAAACCACTTGAATTTTAAAAATGTAAAAACTAAAAAAAAAATCCTCTCTTGGAAAACCTGAGAACTTTAGAAAAATTAAAAACTTTATAAAAACGAGAAACTTTTAAATTAAAAACAAACTTTTCAAAGGCTTAAAACACTCCAAGACCTCTCAAAAAAATCCCTCTTGGAAAACTTGAGCACTTTGGAAATTTTTTTTTAACAGAAAACCCGGAATAATCTGAAAAAATCTTTTGAAAACCCTGAAAAACCTGCTTTTGTGAAAGAAAACTTCAGAAGCTTCTGGAAAAAATTAAGAACAAAAACTTCTGAAAAACTGAAAAAAAACTTCATACTAAACTTCTGAAAAACTGAAAAAAAAAAAACTTCATACAACTTTTGAAAACGCAGCACAGCCTTACTTAGAAATTTCACTAAGGTACGTCAAAGTACAGTAATAAGAAGAAAATAATAATAATAATAATAATAATAATAATAATAATAATAAGAAGAAGAAGAAGAAGAAGAAGAAGAAGAAGAAGAAGAAGAAGAAGAAGAAGAAGAAGAAGAAGAAGAAGAAGAAGAAGAAATTTAACACATCAATTCCTCACTTGAACCTATAAATAACACAAAAATACACTATGAAAAAAAATAAATAAATACACGCATGCGCCAAACCACACGACACCAGACCCCGACAAGCCTAACAAATGAACGTGGATGACAAAAACGCCCCTTTCCAATCATTTGGGACTTACGCCTTGCGCATGGGACTCGGGATTTACGCAACCTGCATACTCGACGTCCGTACGGCCAGCTAACAAATGACTGACAGCGGCTGTAGCGTATTTAATAGACGGGGCTCCGTTTACGCGTTCACGCAATCTCTGTAACTTTTAGTTGATTGATGGCTTCTGAATACAGGATTTAAAATACAGTACAGGTATAAGCTTGGAAGAAATAGTCCTGGAACAAAATAGGAATAATTGTGTATGAACTCGAGCTGTTCAAAATGTAACAGTGATAAATAGATATTGTGTGATTTATTTATACTTTATATAAATACGGATACATTATACAAAGCGCATGCGCAGCTGGACGACTCCATACATGAAAGGCCAGGTTGTATCTCCATACGATTCAAAAAATGTTTTGTATCTAAGATTCGCGTTCCAGTCACTCGGCCTTGAGAGAGAGAGAGAGAGAGAGAGAGAGAGAGAGAGACTCTACCCCCTCTAGGCCTAACAAGACACGGATGACAAGGCCCGTTCGAGATACAAAAAAAACGGAGATGGCGTCTTCCCTTTGTATTATCAGATAAGGTCATCTCGGGGTCACGCACAGAGAGAGAGAGAGAGAGAGAGAGAGACTTAAGTCTGGAACAAGTCATTATAATAATGGACCGTACCTTCATTTTTTTTTAAATATAAAAAAAAATTCATCAACAGGTGAGGAATGTGTAGAGGTGATGGCATGGAGGGGGGAAGTGGGGTGGGTATAGGGGGTATGGGGTAGGGTATGGGATGGGGCTTTATGAGTATGCTGTGTGTGTGGATCCGAAGAAAGTGAAGATCTGCTATATAAGGTCTGTCTGGGTCTCTCTCTCTCTCTCTCTCTCTCTCTCTCCAGTGGCTTGACATGTTACCGATTGCACCAGACAGCTTTGAGTTATACTGCAAGTTTCAACAGTGAGTTAAAACTTCTCAGAGAGAGAGAGAGAGAGAGAGAGAGAGCGCAACTGTACAATGATACTTTCAAAATAAATTTTAATTTCTTTTCCTTACAATAAAAAAAAATCCATACAGGAAGGGACCTCCATTCCGACTTGCGTGGCCAACTGTAGGCAGTACAAACGAGGTCGTCGTCTTCTAAGCCCCCCTCCCCCCCAACAACTCTTCGGTCCCCAGGTGCATTCCTCGGCTGCCTTTTAATCCTTTTATTTTCCCTTCTATCATTCTTTTAAACCTTAGTCTTATTATTTATATTAATTCATAGCATAAGTTTTTAGCTAAAATCCATTAAAATTAATCATAAGTTTTACCTAAAAATCCTTAAAATTAATCATAATACTTTATCCAAAATTCCCTTAAAATTAATCATAACTCTTTACCTAAAATCCTTTAAAATTCATAACTTTTTAACAAAAATCCATTAAAATTAATCATATGTTTTTACCTAAAAATAACTTAAAACTGGAAGACATCCTTTTAAAGTTTTCACAGCACTATAAAAACAGCACAAGTTTTTCGACAGAAATTCTTCCAAATTATTTATTAAAATCAAATCACTTTAAACCTTACCTTAATATTCCTATCAGTAACATTAAATTTAAGGTTTCCATTTTTCAATGAAGACAATTTCTTATATACCCTTTTAAAAAACCTAAAAACATCCTATCTCTACCTTAATATCCACAAAAACCTTAAATTTAAAGGTTAATTTCTGGATGATAGCCATGTCTTATAAATTCCTCTAACTTCATAATTAACCCACAAAAACCTCTAACTTCATAATTAACCCACAAAAACCTTAAATTTAAAGGCCCATTAATGTCTCGATAAAGTCAGTCTAATACAAACCTTTAAAAAAATTAAAACAACCTATCTTTACCTTTAAAACCCACTAAAACCTTAAATTTCAGGGTTCATTCTCAACGAATACAATCTTATAAACCCCTTAAAAAAAAACCTTAATCTTATAAACCCTTAAATAAAAAACTTAAAAAACCACCCAAGGCTAAACCCTTTAACAGATAACCTTCCGTGCGAAAAGGGCACGGCATTGCTCCCACTTTCTCCCCCTCTCAACTGGGTCTGACCTGACCTGACCTGACCTCCGATAACATAACCTTCGTCGTAAATTAACACGTCACGCTGGCAGGCAGTGTGTGTGTGTGTGTGGTCCCAAATTATCGACAAAAAAGTTATGCTCAAAAAGTGCCTACTTGATTTCTGAAAAGTGTTTCTTTCAAGTGTTACCCCCCATCCTCTCTCTCTCTCTCTCTCTCTCTCTCTCATTATGTGCGCGCGCACCCTCTACTTCTACATTATTCATAGTGCATACATTGAAGGAAGTTTGAATTCATTTTTTTTTACCTTATTCAAATAAATCCTCTTCCAAAAGTACTCAAAATATATATATTTTGAATTTAAATGCCCTTTCAAAACTAATCAAAATATCTGTTTTAAAAACTTAAATACGCTGTCAAAATATTCAAAATATTTTTAATCCCCTACAAAATTTATTTTTAATCTACAACCTCAAAATATATATAATACGCCTTTCAAAACTATTCAAATACATTTTTTAATCTAAAATCCCTTTCAAAACTATTCTGAATATATTTTCTAACTTAAATCCCCTTTCAAAACTATTCAAAATACATTTTTTATCTAAAACCCATTTCAAAACATTCAAAATTTAACTGTTTTATCTAGAACCCTTTCAAAACTGCTCAAAATATATTTTCTAACTAAAATCCCCTTTCAAAACTACTCAAAATATTTTTTCTAACTAAAATCCCATTTCAAAACTATTCAAAATATGTTTCTAACTAAAATCCCCTATCAAAACTATTCAAAATTTTTTCAAAACCAAGTTGCTTCCTTAAGTTCAACTTAATTTGTCTGTGCATATAAAGTACCTTGTGTCACCAAGTTATCCTTGGGACTGTTTAAACCTTTGACCAATAAAATACAGAATTTCGGACCCGTAGAATGACCCAGTTTTTATTTCACCCGCCTTGGCCCCTCCCACTTCCGAAAGAACCCACCCTTCAATAATACCGTGACGACTAAATGCCGGTTTCATATTAAGACCTCCACGACACCAAATCGGATCGAATAGCCAAACGTGAAACCTTAAAACTTTTTGAAGCTGCGTCAACATAAACCTCCGCTTAGGGATATCTGAAAACAATGCAATAAGGAGAGTCTCTCAGATTCGAATCGGGTTAATACAACCAAGCATGACAACAGTAGCCATGGTCACTTGCTCGCTCGCTCTAGCTCTCTCTCTCTCTCTCTCTCTGACGCATTGAGAGATGAAAATAGAGAGAGAGAGAGAGAGAGAGATTGTTGACTGGAATGAGAAGACTACAATCCTGCCATACACAAATTAGTGTGAATCTACATACAATAGAGAGAGAGAGAGAGAGAGAGAGAGAGAGAGACTCGCGTTCGGCAGACTGCAAATTCGTCAGGCACAGACCGACCGACCGACCGACCAAGCCGCGACATGCATCGCACGACGAGAGAGAGAAAAAAAAGTTAAGTATACCTTAGTTTTACCAGACCACTGAGCTGATTAACAGCTCTCCTAGGGCTGGCCCGAAGGATTAGACTTATTTTACGTGGCTAAGAACCAATTGGTTTACTTAGCAACGGGACAGACAGCTTATTGTGGAATCCGAACCACATTATAGCGAGAAAAGAATTTCTATCACCAGAAATAAATTCCTCTAACTCTTCATCAGCCGGCCGCGGGAATTGAACTCCGGCCCATCGAGTGACAGTCTGAAGCTCAACCGAGTCCGCCAACAAAGGGCTAGAGAGAGAGAGAGAGAGAGAGAGAGAGAGAGATTTGACGGTGTCACCTTACTACATTCCAGAAGTAGAAACTACACGTGTTTCATAACAAAAGCAAGCTCGGGAAGGCCGCGATAGGGCTTCGAAGAAATATGCCACAATGACGGGAGGAGGAGGAGGAGGAGGGAGGAGGAGGAGGAGGAGGAGGAGGAGGAGGAGGAGGAGGAGGAGGAGGAGGAGGGGTTAGATTTGACTGACAGGCGGCTGCCGCTTGGCAGAAGTAAATACCAGGCGGCAGCAATCTGGTAAACAAAAGCTAAACACTCTACATTCTCTCTCTATCGCCTTGACCCCCCCACCCCACGACCCAACCCCCCCCCCTCCGAGGTAGCATCACCCGACCCCTCAAAATCTTTGGCCCACATCTAACTCTGATTTGCATGTCAAACTTATCAACAATGACTGACAGACAGACACAGACAGAGGCATACCTGACTGATAAACAGAGACTGATAGACTGCCTGTTGAGACTGACAGACAGCCTGTTGAGACTGACAGACAGCCTGTTGAGACTGACAGACAGCCTGTTGAGACTGACAGACAGCCTGTTGAGACTGACAGACAGCCTGTTGAGACTGACAGACAGCCTGTTGAGACTGACAGACAGCCTGTTGAGACTGACAGACAGCCTGTTGAGACTGACAGACAGCCTGTTGAGACTGACAGACAGCCTGTTGAGACTGACAGACAGCCTGTTGAGACTGACAGACAGCCTGTTGAGACTGACAGACTGTCTGTTGAGACTGACAGACTGCCTGTTGAGACTGACAGACTGCCTGTTGAGACTGACAGACTGCCTGTTGAGACTGACAGACTGCCTGTTGAGACTGACAGACTGCCTGTTGAGACTGACAGACTGCCTGTTGAGACTGACAGACTGCCTGTTGAGACTGACAGACTGCCTGTTGACTGATGAGGCTCACAGACTGCCTGATGCAACTGATAAACTGCCTGATGAGACTGAGTCTGCCTGATTGACTTAAGAGACTGAATGACTGCCTGATTGACAGATGAGACTGACAAACAGATTCACGCACACTCTCTAAGCCTCAACACTCTCAACATTAATCTCAAGCTTTGGAAAAAAAAAAAAAAAAAAAAAAAAACGCAAGCACTCAGACTGACGCGTCCGAAGAAAACACCCACGAAATGGGCCAGACAGTTCCTTCCCACAGAGAGAGAGAGAGAGAGAGAGAGAGAGAGAAACTAGTTCGAAACAAAAAAATTGGAATATATACATATGCAAACCCGAAGTGCTAACAACTTCTGCCGGTCAGATGTAAATTATGGATCACTAACAAACTTAATTAACAAGGAACAAGTTACACTGTTACCTGGATTCCCCGACGGAGGAGATTCGTGTTGTGTTGAGATGCGCATGAGCGCACCTGTACAGGTGTAAGCGATACTTTATGTGCCAAAATGTGCTAACGTTTTATGTACGTGTGTGTGTGCTTGTAACAAGTGTATGCTTGTGGATCATATAAACACGTGTACATTCAGCACACTTGTCTGATGCATACTCATGTATGTTTGTTTGGCACATACTACATGTAATTACACAAATTTTGTCCAAAACTATCACCTGGATGAGAGAGAGAGATGAGAGAGAGAGAGAGAGACTGACCCCAGCTGTACAACCGCAAACTCCAAAACAGCCAGGTCATTATACTAACCTGACCAGTCTCTCGCCCATTCAAGACAAGTCCTTGACAGGCAATAAGAATGCAAATACATAAAGAGTTCCAGATAATCTTAAAATAAAAAAAAAAAATAAATAAATGCACCAAATGACTGGAGGGAGTAAGTGACTACCTTGCGGAACTCCGGAGACGAACCAGCCACAAAAGCAACCCTCGACGACAATAAGAATGCAAACACCAGATAAAACTTAAAAAATACATATTAAAAATCCTACAAAAATCGACCAAATTAGTGGAGGGAGCAACTGACTACCTTGTGGAACTCCGGAGACGGGCCAGTAACATCATCCTGCCTCGATTCGACCAATTAAAACCCGAAGGGAATCGTACCCAGTTCATAATCCTTCAAACGAAGCACTATCCGCGGAGGTCATCAACTCCTGGTGGGCATATATTTGAATATCTCTCTACTTCCGCTGCGTTAATGGGTAGTTCTTCGATGCCAATATTTCCAGTGTTATTTTTTTATTTAATGTCAGAAGCTGAGATTTGATTACGATATCTTAACAAGAACTATGATACGTGAAAGAACGAGTCATTTACGATTATTGCTATTATATAATTATTAAAAGTAATTAAGGTCAACCATATGTAGCAAGTGGTGGGCTCCCCCCCCCACCAAAAAAAACTAAAAGTTTATCAATATAATTTCAATTAAGAATCAATTACATGGTTTTTTTATGGCAACATTTTTCCCGTAAGAGAACCTGGCATGAGAAATAAAATGCCAAATACCATTATTCTTAAGACCACTCCAAAAGCAAAACTGAAAGCGTAGAATTAATCAAATAGTAAATGTCTTACAACTTTTTGTTTGCAACTTATTACAGAAATCATCAATGAATTCCAACTAATTACGTCATTACTTCGCAATCATGAAATTCCTTCCAATTACCAAGTAATTCCATGTCTATCAAAGAGGGAGATTCCTAATTCACTGTCTAACTATGAAGGATTCTTAATTCCCAATTCCCTTTTCACCATTATGCAATTCCTTCCAATCACCAAGTAATTCCATGTCTAATAAAGAGAGAAGTTCCTAAATCTTTTTCCAACATTACGCAATTCCTTCCAATTACCACGTCATTCCATGTCTAACAAAGAGGGAAAATTTCTAATTCCTGTCCCGGCATCATGCAATTCCTTGCACTTACCAAGTAATTCCTGTCAACCATAGAAGTTAATTCCTAACTCTTTCCCAACATTAAACAATTCCAGCCCCCACTACCACCACAAGTTAAGGCCTTGCAATGGCAATTACCACTAGCAACTCCTACCTAATTCCCCCACCCAACTCCAGGGAGTAGTTTCCTCGTCACCTCCAGCAATTACAGGTAATTACAACCCCACTTTCCAACTTGATTCCTTGAGACAACTGGCGGGTGATTATGACACCTGTTATTACAATGTGTGTCATTTTTCCATCTATTGGCCGACCCGGGAGAGAGAGAGAGAGAGAGAGAGAGAGAGAGTCTTCGATGGAAAGACGACGCACAACAACACTATCTCCTGTTCTCTCCGAACATTATCCGTCATCACCTTCATCTTTACCCTTTGAACCTTGATCTCTCTCTCTCTCTCTCTCTCTCTCTCTCTCAGCAAAATAGTAGCTTCCCTTGAAACAATAGTGAATTATATTCTCATTCTCATATATATATATATATACACATACATATACATTACATATATATATATATATATATATATGTATGTGTACAGTGGAACTGGAATACAAAATTTAGGCCATGAGGCCAAGGCGGTGGGATCTACGAGGTCACTCAGCGCTGAAAACAATGTTGAGACAATTGTTAGAAGGTGGAGAGTATGAGAGACAATGACGGAAGCAACAGAATACGAACGGAGGTACAGTAAAAGGAACGAAAAGGGTTGCAGCTATGGGCCGACGGGACGCTGCAAAGAACCTCAAGTAACGCCTACAGTACACCACGTGAGGTACACTGACGGCACTAACCCCCCCCCCCCCCCAACGGAGATCAAAGGTTATAGACTGCGCTACTGTAGTGGCCCACAAAAAAAAAAAAAAAAAAAAAAAAACTAAATTTAACAAGCCATGTTTGTCGAAAAAAAAAAAATTAACAAGATAATATGACGAGAGAGCGAATGAGCGCATACAAGACAGAACCTCCCCTTGGACAAATAGCGTAGCAAGGTAAAATTGGACCGGTGACTTAAAACCAGTTCTACAACCAGAGCCCGTCACCATCGTCAACTTTCAATTTAAAAAGGTCACAAAAAAATAACAGTGGATAAGTATGCTGGGTAGGATGACACTTGGTACTACAACGCAGTGCAAAAAGATAGATATACCGGGGTAAAAAAAAAAATACTCGTTCGTACATTTACAAGACAGCTGAGGGGGGTTGGAAATTGGAATGGAATATAAAATTTAGGCCAGAGGCCGAGCGCGGGGACTTACGTCATTCAGCACTGAAAAGGGAAACATTTTAAAAAATATTTCAAAGGCGTATAACCGGAGTAAAACCTCAAAGCAGTTGCACAATGAAACTATCGTTAGGAGAGGGTGGAAAGTAAGATGGAAGACAGAGAATATGAAAGGAGGTACAGTAAAAGGAATGAAGGGAGTTGCAGCTGGGGGGGGGGGGGGGCGAAGGGACGCTCCAAGGAACCTCCAGTGATACCCACAGGGCACCATGTGAGATGCACTGATGCCCGTAGCCCCTCAGGAGAGTTGCGAGGATTGTCAACAGAAGGGTATATAGGTAAATCAGGTCTGGGCACCATTGCCAAAATCGCCGCTTGAGTACTGAATGGGGGTTGCAAGGGCCTTCCCTTATACAATGAATATCATTGGACAGAATAATGGGGAAGATGCTGGGGCAGATGACGTAGCCTAGGTCGTCATAGGTCACTGCAAGGAAAGAAGAGATGCCCTAGGTCGCTACAAGAAATGGAAAGGCGGGCTAGGTCATGATGGGTTATTGCAAAGACTGCAGAGTTAGCCTAGTCTTAATCGGTCATTGATTGGAATGAGGTAGCGGACCAGGTCAAGAAAGGTCACTGCAAGGAATGGAAGGTTAGGAAAGTCATAACAGGTCGCTGCACTGAATGAAGACGTAGCCCAGGTCATGATAGGTCATTACAAGGGAGCGAATTACTAGCTCAGATCATGATGCGTCATTGCGAGGAATTACGAGCCAGCTAGGTCATACCAGGTCGCTACAAGGAATGAAGAATTGGCCCCAGGCCACCCAAGGTCGTTGCAAGAAATGAAAAGGTGACACAGGTCATGACCAGTCATCGCAAAGAATCCGTTGCTAGACTCTCAAACTGATGAACCCCTGCCCTTCAAATATTTAATGATATGCAAATGGGAAAAAAAATCCAGTGTCTCTACATGCTTCAATAATGAACTATAATCCTTGACACGAGTTTTGATATCTGAAGAAAAAAAAAAAAAGGATATTTTCTGGGTAATGAATTTTTAAAATACTCTGATGAATAATCTTCAAAGTAACTTGCTCAAAACAGTCTTCGTGCTGAATCTGAGTTTAGCCTAATTAACATTCATATCGAATGTTAATTCGCTAAAATCTGAGGTAGACAAACTACATTAAATAAAGAAATCACAAGCAAGCAGATATGGAAAATTTTGGTTAGCCTGAAGGTGAAAAATATTAAATTTTTAAAAACACATTATACCCGAACCGTTAAAGAAAAAAAAGGAGCCCCTGGCAATCCTCCAATTCAATACAGACAGGATAGATGAAACTCTCTCTCTCTCTCTCTCTCTCTCTCTCCTCCGGTTATAAAAAATTGTCTAAAGCAGCTAGGCAATACAGCGTTCCAGACTCTCTCTCTCTCTCTCTCTCTCTAGACGCGGTTATAAAAGATCGTCTTAAGCAGCTAGGTAATGCAGCGTTCCAGACACACACACAAACACACTCACTCACAAGTACGCGCTTTTAAAAGATTGTCATAAGCAGCTAGACAATACTGTGTTCCTCTCTCTCTCTCTCTCTCTCTCTTAGTGAGAGACTTTCACCCGGCCCTCCTCTCCTGCAGACCTTAAAAGGCTGGGCTGCAAAGTATAATGAGTGCTTCGGCCAAGCCCTTTCCAGCCATCGGAAATACTTTTGAGGGGGCGCAGCATCCTTTGCTCTCAATATGCTAAACACCCCCCCCCCCTTCTCTCTCTCTCTCTCTCTCTCTCTCCCTCTCTAGTAGTAGGCCCCCCGTTTGAAACAACGCAGCAAAATTATGACACGGCTTGTTTGCGGACTAGGAAAATTGCCAATGGTGAACAGTTTCAAGATGGGATTAAAACTTGTTCAAGATGAGTTACAATAAAAACTAAAGATACAATAAAAAAAATTCACCATTAAACAACAGCATGAATTATAACCCGCGAGCCTGTCTGTTAATATCCCCACAAACATTCCAAAGATAATCAATAATTACTTTTGAAATTACACCGTCGTGAGATAAAAAAAAAAAAAAAGCGTGCCGATACTGCGAATGGCAGAGAGAGAGAGAGAGAGAGAGAGAGATACTTTAAATGCCAACCCTTTCCATAGTTAAGCGTCGTGACTAAGGGGGGCGTGGCTTGTTTGACCTTGCGAGGTAAAGATGGTTGGGGGGGTCCACCCCTTACCGTGGTAGAGAGAGAGAGAGAGAGAGAGAGAGAGAGAGAGCACTTTCTTCATCGAGAACTTTC
>JANJGK010009253.1:0-7500 GCA_039081455.1 Macrobrachium rosenbergii
AGAGAGAGAGAGAGAGAGAGAGAGAGAACTACCGATGTGGAAGCTGGTTTAGAAATTAAACAAGAAGAGTGCTCCAAAGTATTGATGAAAGATCACATACAAACACACACACACAAATACAGAGAGAGAGAGAGAGAGAGAGAGAGAGAGGAGAGAGAGAGAGAGAGAGAGAGAGAGAGAGAGTCACTGACGAGCAAGCAACACGACAAAGTTACCGGATGAACAGCGAGCCAGAAAACGCAAACCTCTGACAAATTATCTGGAGAAAAGAAAGCAGTGAAAGAAAGGAACTCACTGGAAAGAGTTCCTCTACCCAGAGAGTCAATGATCCCTCAATAATGCTCTAGTGTTCACTCAAGGGCCTCCCTCATAATTACGCTCCAGCTTCGTAATTGGTGGTCTAAGGTTCGGGAAAGCGGTTCAAGCAAAATGAGTTTCGCCAGAGAAATGGAGTGTGAGGATAAATGAGCCTGTGTACGTCTTCACTTACTAGATGGGTTTAGTTTTAGCTCGTGTTACCTCTCTCCCTCTCTCTCTCTCTCTCTCCTCTCTCTCTCTCTCTCTCTCTCTCTCTCTCTCTCTCTCTCTCTCTCTCTCTCTCTCTCTCGCCCTTTGCTGGTTCTCTTGACAAATAAATTTGAGCACTGCCTGATTATTTTTGTATTTTTGTTTCCTCTTTCTTTTTAAAAGAGGAAACCTAATCTCGTTCTCTTCGCATATATGTGTGTGTATGTCTGTGTGAATGCACGCCATGTTCATCAATAATTTGAGATGAACATTTTCCTTTACATATTGATTCCTCCATAATTCCTTGAATTTAATTTGCAGTTTACATCAGTGTCTCAATACTATATAAGCAGCCAATTCCTCGAGCAAGTCTTCTTTTTTGACTTCCTATAAAAGTGACAATCATATATGTTATTCTTTGAAAAAATTGTGACAACAGTCACATATATTTATGTTGTTTGTTAGATAAAGGGACATAAAAACCATCATTTGGTCGATAAACTAGTTCTGGCCCATTAAATGCATAATGCGATAATTCCAATCGAACGAGGAAATCACACTCAAACCCAAATCCCGTATGACACATGAGACGTCAACACTGTTCTTCCCGGGCGTGTTTCTTTCTTATTGAATTTTCCTCATTCATAATTTTCAGAGGATGAATTACCCCTGATTACAACCCGTTAGCGAAGACAGAGGCCATTTGCTTTTTGATGAAGCAGTTGCCACGAAATTCGTGCACACACACTCCTCAGCCGCGGGTTAATGGCGGCCCGACACGAGAAGCCTCGATTCGGTGTCATAATTCCTCTCGTCCCGAACGGAATTAAGAAAACATTGATCAGGCGTGTGAGAGGTCAGTGTCGCGCAGGACGCTATGATTGTCGTTCTCTGTTTTCCGAAATAACCGACAATTCTACGCAGACAACGATATGAAAAAAGAATGGAGGCTCTTTTTTTTCGCTCCCATGCAATCCGACATATATAACCTGATGAAAAAAAAATAATTATTACTTTTCAATCTCGCAGCCAGTACCGTCCAAGGCTTTACCACTGTATTCTATTTTTCAGAATACCGGTCGATTTGATGTATATACCAGTCTTAAAGTAAAACTATATCGCGTGGATTTCTAATAGGTCAGATATGATAATAAAACTATATACAGTAGTTCACTAGAAAACCACAATGTATTAACATAAGAGAAAAAAAATAATTAAAGCAAGATAAAAAAGAATCACATCTAAAAAATCAGTAATTTCTTATTAACGACATTTTATTCTTTTTAGGATAAATATACTTCAAAAACAGTCGAAAAAAAATGACGAAGATTTTTCAAGAGTAATTACGTTCCGATTTACGTGATACTGATGTCAGTTTTGACTAAATAAAGTACAGAGGGATTATTATATCGAATTTGCTTATTTATAAGATAAGAGTGGAAATTTGTTTTTGTCCCTATCTTTCTCCTACTGTGTTTGCATATATATATATATATATATATATATATATATATATATATATATATATATATATATATATATATATATATAAATATATATATTATATTATATATTTAGATTTATATATATAAATTATATATATATATATATATATATATATATATATATATATATATTATATATATTATATATATATATATATAATTCGAAAACAATAAGCCACAAATAACCAGAAGTAACCTACAAGGTTTCTGAAAATAAAAGCCAATATAAAGAACCAGGAAACAATAACATCATTCTTTGAGACCAGAGACTTAGCCACAATATTAGAAGTGCTCATTCATTTTGAAAGGCTCTTTTGTTACCCTATAGCCGTACGTTTTCTCGGACAACTGTTTCTGTTTGCAATATATATATATATATAATATATATATATATATATATATATATATATATATATATATATATATATGTGTGTGTGTGTGTGTGTGTGTGTGTGTGTGTGTGTGTATGTATAACTGAATCACAAAAATATGGAACGTGGTGAATATATATATATATATATATATATATATATATATATATATATATAATATATGTTTGTATGTATGTATACACGAGTATATGATTCAATATTTTTTAGCCAACCCTCTACAGTGCCATCAGGCAGCCATTCTGCGTAGGGTTCCACTAGGTATTATGGGATTATAGTTCCTAGAAGGGTTTGTACAATTACCTACCCCAGCTATTGGCAATAAAGGAAAACAAGAAAAAGAATATAACCATATACTTTTTCTCTCCCAACCATGAATGGCTTTTATTAACTTGGAACCGGAAATGAATATTTCAAAAGCTTACATGTGTAAGCATAAACACATCCTCACAAACTATTGTTCCCAAAAAAAATTAAAATTTCATTCCAGTCCAAAGCAAAATAAATAAGTGGACTGTTTTAATGTTTTAATTTCGCTTTGCAATATATTTCGACTTGAGTGCTTGAATAACTAATTAAGAGATTCACATTGGTGAAATAATGGAGTTTTGTAAAAACTGTAATAATTATTTAATTTCACGAATTATTATTATTAATATATTATTATTATTATTATTATTATTATTATTATTATTACTAATGCTGTGCATACGTGTTTTTCTTCAACCATAAAAACTTTTCTTAATTACCTCCTTCATATGCAGATATTGTAATATTTTTTATTTGTAATTCCCATGTAAATACAAAAAGAAGGCTTTCATGTCCAGTTGCATCTCTTACTTCTTACCACAAACTAATTTCTCTCTCTCTCTCTCTCTCTCTCTCTCTCTCTCTCTCTCTCTCTCTCTCTCTCTCTCTCTCTCTCTCTCTCTCTCTCTCCCTTTCTATTTGTAGGATCTCAGCATGAAAATACTTAGATAATAACAGTTTCACATCCAATGTTTCGCAATGCCCTGTTCACTGAAATGCTCCTTTGTTATTCTTAGCAATAATTGATAATTGATAATCGATTCCTGGCATTATTCCGCAGCATGACTGAAGATCGTCTATTAATATAATTTCTCCTCACTCTTATGAGTTATGAATAACATCATTATCGATGAACTCATTTTTAACGGCGGCCAATAGTAACAAAAATAACGTAACATTTTTAAGGTACATTTTCGTTAGTACGATACATCACTTTAAGCGGACAACAGATAATTCGATTCATCTGTCTCTTTTTATAACCTTTTTTTTCTAATGACGCAATCTATATTGAGAGACGATAAATATTTATGCGTGTTTAATAATAGCTGTTAAGAAACGTCTTTTTTTTTTTTTTTTACATAATTTACGTGTTGCCACAACTTACCCGAATGACACTCCAGAGTGTTCAAATATATTTCAAGGAATTACAAAGATAGTTTTCCAAGCAAAATGTCGTTTCAAGTATCTATAGACACATGGCTTCTCTGACTAAACGAAAGTTTGCCACACCAGTGTTTTAAATCCTTAAATCCTTTCTGGTAAGATAAGTTTGCCACACCAGTGTTTAAATCCTTAAATCCTTTCTGGTAAGATTTATGAGCGACGACGCACAATTCATTACCATATTAAATGCACACCGGGCACTTTGAATGATACATAAATACATACATACATACATGCACACACACACGCATACATACATATATATATATATATATATATATATATATATATATATATATATATATATATATATATGTGTGTGTGTGTGTGCATATATATACACATACTATATATATATATATATATATATATATATATATATATATATATATATATATATATATATATATATATATATATATATATACTGGAGAAAAGATATTTAAGGATTATCCCATCTGCAACTCTAATTCAAAAGCTTGAAAGAATAATGAAAGATCATTGATCGGTTTTAATGCTGAGAATCATGCCACTAAAGAATTGTTGGTGTAAAAGCATTATGTATATGACGATGATGGATATGTATTTTGCGCCATAACCGCGAGAATATATACGCAAACACATACATACACAATTCTATATATAATATATATATATATATATATATATATATATATATATATATATATATATATATATATATATATATATATATATATATATATATATTATATATATATATAGAATTGTGTATGTATGTGTTTGCGTATATATTCTCGCGGTTATAGCACAAAATACATATCCATCATCGTCATATACATAATGCTTTTACACCAACAATTCTTCAGTGGCATGATCCTCATTTTTAAAACCGATCAATGATCTTTCATTATTCTTTCAAGCTTTTGAATTAGAGTTGCAGATGGGATAATCCTTAAATATCTTTTCTAAGTATTTTGGTACTTAATTTCTGAAACCCTTCGGGTGATAAGAATCATCCGTTTTTATCATCTAGCTTTATTCTATTTGTGAACATTTTCCCGAAACATGACGTCCTTTTTCTCCTTCCCTTCCAGGTTGCACAGTTCAGGCCCTAAAAGTCAAGGCGGTGAATGTTCCGTCGCATCAAGTGACAGGGGCCTCCGTGGAGCTGGAGTGCCACTATGACCTTGAGGGGGACGACCTGTACTCCGTCAAGTGGTACCGAGGCCAGCATGAGTTCTTTCGCTACGTCCCCGGCGATAGTCCAGCTGTCCAGATATTCGACCTCCCAGGAGTGGCTGTTGATGTGAGTGCACGAACTTGTCAGTTAATTCATTTATTTGTTGGATGAGAAGTAACATAAAGGTGTATATTTTGTTTACGCTATTCCAGAATGGCTTATTCTGAAAGGTAATGTTTTGAGTTAGCGTGAGTCGAAGGGATACAACATCCCTTCTGTCTTTAAAAAAACCCACCCATACTTGTCGTATTACACCTATGTACGTTAAACATTAATATGTACGTTACACTGTTTTCCTGAAGGTTACAACTTCCTCAATGAAAGTAATGTTGTCTTCAAATGACCAGATCTGTATAAAAAAAAAACTATCTGAAAATCATTCTCAGACGGTGTTCTCTAACAAAGAAGCTATTGTTTATGTCTAGATATTGTAGTCTACATGACTATCCACCTCTTTACATCTCCGTTTCTCGCTGTGAATTCGTAATAATTAGAAGTATTTTGAAATAAGAAAAACGTAATATGCTCTGTGAGTTTTAAGGCACGTCGATCAGAACAAATGGGAAACATACGACAAATAAACCCTAAGTTCCATTTCCTAGAATAAATTATATGTGGACGGATTCATGAACGCCGTTGTGTTTACCTGTCGCTCCTGTTTAGGATACGCCGTGTCCAGATTAGCTGGATCTTTAAAGGTCAATGGCATACGAAAACATGGTGTGTATTTGTAGCGTTGGGCCTAAACTTTAATATCGCTGGAATATTTATTTCCGTTGAATGCTTCATCTCAAGAATATACCCAATGGCACCTGGGGTCCTCATTTGTTTTTGTAATAAGAATATTATTAGAGACCAAAAGGAAAAATAGGTGAACATTTCAGAAATGTCTACGTAAATACCTTATGAAATGTTATTGTTAGCATGAGTGAAATGTAGATATATAAAGTTAGAGTCATACACTGTATGCATATAGGAACGTCCCATATATACACACAGTATAATTTACATATATATATATATATATATATATATATATATATATATATATATATATATATATATATATGTGTGTGTGTGTGTGTGTGTGTGTGTGTGTGTGTATATATATATATATATATATATATATATATATATATATATATATATATATTTATATATATATATATATATATATATATATATATATATATATATATATATATATATATATATATATAAATATATATATATATATATATCACACGCACAGACAGACACACACATATATTTATATATAATATATAATTTGTGAGTTTGTATGCGTGTATTAATATATATACAGCGCATCTCACTAATAAGTATTTCTTCCGTTAACTGCTGACTCAAGATATGAAACACTACGACCACGACTGATCTTAGACTTATCATTTCGTTAGTTAATAATCGGAAGATGCTCTCATTGGAGATTAATGGAAAAAATATATTTTCACCATATTACAGTGCATTAATGCGCTACATATACCAGCATCATGCACAGCATACTCAAAACAGAAATATGAAGTCTATGCAGCAAAAAACAGGGTATTGATGAATGCATTGATACTAGTGATTTCAATTGTTTCCTTTTGTACAGATTGTTTACAGCATATTGATAAATAACTGTAATTCAGAACTGCGAGAAGAACCAAAACAGAAACTTCTAAAACAACTTGAAATAAAGGTAAACCAAGATGTTAGACCTGTAAAAGTTTTACTTTAAGAAGTTTCACAAAGTGTGTGCGAATGGCGCTGTCTTTGTAAGAAAAGAAGATATTTTTCTGTGTATACAGGGACTTCATCGACGCTGAAGAAATGAAGAAGTAAACATTACAGTTATTGCTAGGATGCTTGTATCAGTAGCCACCCTGAGAAGAATCAAGTGGTTTATATAATCATCCCAGACAATGTGATGAAAACTGTATCGTATGGCCATGTCAAAGACTGACATTATTGTGAATTTTTTTCTTTACAAGGAATAACTGATACACAAGTGTTCCTCCTAACAACTTAGCGATAAAAGCTTAAATAATGTGAAGGAGACAGTTTAGATTTTAAATGTAAAGTAAAATTCCATAACCGAACAGTAATAATAATCCCACACTAATCTAGCACTTCTAAGGAAACGAAGTAATTACAGTGTACTGAGGCTTCCAAACGCATGGTTATGGGTTTTTCTTAATTCTTTCGTTAGAAAATACCATTCCCGTGATATAAACAACATTCATTGATTTCTTGACACAGATGCGAGGTCAGTGGATATAAATTGCAAATAAATATTCATCAGTGTTTTGTTTTGAAGGGTGAAAAGTAATTGTTTAGTATGGGTGGAAGATCAAACATTATCATAAATGTTCTCAAAGGGAAAGATGGTGATTATGAACAA
>JANJGK010009253.1:12500-15000 GCA_039081455.1 Macrobrachium rosenbergii
TATATATATATATATATATATATATATATATATATATATATTATATATATATATATATATATATATATATATATATATATATATATATATATATATATATATATATATGAGAGAGAGAGAGAGAGAGAGAGAGAGAGAGAGAGAGAGAGAGAGAGAAAGTATTATCCTCGCTCACACGGAAAAAAGAGACCTATAAGACTATAAGAATTTCGTAGAGCAGGGCGCTCGACGAGTCCATGCTTATATCCTTACTGTCACCCCTTCCCCCACCCGACTCCCATCCTCTTAACTCCTCATGCTTTCCCCATTCACCTGGGGAGGATACGCGGGTATCTCCTTGAACAGTGAAGTAGGAAAAGAATCATTTGTTTCACTAACAAAGAAATGCAAGAGCTATAAGGCGAAAGCAGCTTCGCCAGAATCTTCTTCTTCCTCTCGGGAACAAAAGGCTGATGTTTGCTTTCCTTCTGCCTGGATGTGTTCGCCAAATGCAGCAAAAAGGAAAAAAAAAATCTTCTTTTACAAAAAAAAAAAAGGATGAAAAATTGAAAGAAATTTTACGCTAGCCAGCAATTGTCTCTTTACTTTTGCTCCCTCGCGAAAAGCAATGAAAAGAAGATGCTTAATTTTTTTATATTTTTTTTATTTCTCCTCTTTCCTTCCGAGATAAATATTGCTGATATTTATTTCGCCGAAACGATAAACAAGGAAAATGTTATTGTTTTGTAAGTTAGGTCGCATGACTTTTTTTTTTTTTTTTTGAAGGACAGCGTTTATCTGTTATTTTACAAAATATTTGCACTTTCCTTTTTCCTCATCGCTCTGTTGGAGCTGAAATTTGATTTTTATATTTTGGAATTTAAAGAGAGCTCTCAGTTTTGTTATTCTTCCAGCGCAGAGCGGTGAACAATTTATCTCCCAAAGACTAAGTCACCTAGGCTTTGTATTCATTTCATTGTACTCATTTGTACTCATTTAAACAAATATATATATTTCTTTCCCCATCGCACGAACATCTATTGTTTCCATAGCTTCATCCTCGTTAATTTTAACCATCGTTTATAAAATAAAACAATTATAACTATTTCATTTCTTCGCTTGACCTTGACAGAACACCGGCTATTTTACTTCGGTCTATTTTTCGAAGTTTTTAGTTGGTTTGAATTCATTCCCGTCACCAATTTCTGACGTTATCATAGTTCGAAACGAAAGGTGACAAGTTTTACGGTACATAACAGAACTCGAAGCAATTGTTATATCGCGGCAAAAGTGCAAGTGTCACTGTAATCCGCGTTTCAATTAACTCGACGATATAAGAAGCGATGTGACATGCGTTATTATTCATGAATTTTTCTTTGTTGTTATTTCTTTTTTTACTATATCTCCAACGAAGAAGAATTAATAATGTGTGGGAACACGGCAACAGCCATTTTTTAAAGTGTGTAAATGCATAATGACCTCTGAAAACATAAAATGATTCTCGTCGCATGGGAAAATGTGTCTTTTTCTGTTACGCAAAAGATTGCTCAAAAAGATTTCGTGAATAAGATAATTGCCCGGTACCTCGGAGCAATAGTTGGCAAACAAAGAGGACTAAAAAGATCCCATTTTTTTTTTTTTTATCAAAAGAATGGAAGAAAAAGATAGAAAAGAAAAAAGGTAAAGAAAAGGCAGACGTATAACTCTGATAGCCAAACTGAGAAAAGGTCTGGTTCTGAAATTTTTAAAATCTCAAATTGTTCACCAGGGGCCGCTTGAGGTGCTGCTACGTCCAAGTAGCGCAGAGAGAGAGAGAGAGAGAGAGAGAGAGAGAGAGAGAGAGAGAGAGAGAGAGAGAGAGAGAGAGTTGTTGCATTGTGGGTACGAGGAAAAAGGGGGGGCGGGGGGCGGTGGAGTTTGCACTAAAGTTGACTGTGGGCGGAGTAGGATCAGAAAGAGCCTCACCCCGCCTCCCTAGCATCTGGGGAGAACGGGATGAAAGGTCCCTAACAAAAATAACAGGAACATTGAGATTAAAGGGCTGCAATTACGGGCCAAATGGCAGAACACCTACCCCCGCACACCCACCCCCGGCACTCCCGAGCTTTCCTGGAGGTTTTATACCCGTGGTTTGCTCTCCTGCATATTTAAGACCTCGTAAAACTGGGAGGCAAATGCTTTTCGGGGGAACGGGTAGAGAGAGGCCTGTGCGCCCCTGCCTTGCTCCTTGTTTCCATCCCTTGGGACTTGAGACAGTAATTTGCAGGTGCAGAGAGAGAGAGAGAGAGAGAGAGAGAGAGAGAGAGAGAGAGAGAGAGAGAGAGAGAGAGAGAGAGAGAGAGAGAGAGAGGCGTGCGCGTAGGTTTTCCTCTCGTTTCTGTCACGTGGGAGTAGAGGCAGTAATTTGCAGGTGTAGCAAAAGGGAGAGAAAGGAGAGATGAAGAGTTGCAGAAATTTACTGAAGGGATTTAAGGGGTATATAAATTAACATAAAAAAGGGTTGCTCAAATTAAGAGAAGCA
>JANJGK010009253.1:17500-22514 GCA_039081455.1 Macrobrachium rosenbergii
TATATATATATATGTGTATATATATATATATATATATATATATATATATATATATATATATATATATACATATATATATATATATATATATATATATATATATATATATATATATATATATATATATACACACACACAATGTACAGTAAAAAGATGAAGAAATCAGGTGAGATATTTGTTTAATCGCTCATGCAATTGAACACTTGATCCTGATTTCGTCAACGAAAGCACAAACTGGGACGGGAACTTGGACCTCAGCGCTGGTGACAATGTAAACGCGTCTTGGGGTGATTCGATTCCCTGTTAACACGGGCTTGATCCCTTAATTCCCAGGTCGAATTACAGAGCTTAGCATAATCGAGAAATTGATGGAGGACGGTTCTCACGGGATCGAGCCAGCCTACTTTTCCTGAAATGCACACCGAACCCGCGTTCTCTGTCCCCTCTCGTTGCTGGTTCTCTTGCCAATATTTCAAGGAAATATACCGCAGTTTACTTGCAGTACTTGCTGTACGTTCTCTTCAGAAGAGTTCATTAAAATGTAACGAGTCCTGTGACATGTTTAGTTAAGGACATCGAACTTTCGGGCAAGCTTTTTACTGTTTTTGTCAAGCTTTCCTTGCGTAACGTTTCTTGGAGCTGTGATACGTTACGTACCAAATATTCCATTATACTTCAGATCTTTAAAGAGTATCTCATTAAATGATACAAAAAAAAAAATTAATAACAAAATATGAATGATACCTTGGAAAGGAATCATTCATAAATAACAAAAAATATACATAGTGAAGGGTTATGTTATTAACAGGAAATTATCATATAGGTATAACGGAAAAGCTAATAGATATAAACTGCATAATTATAAAAAGGCCTAAACCAAAAGAGTACTAAAAATATTGTTCATATTTCATTGTAATTTCAAGCTCTTCCTCTGCACCGTTGAAAATTACATTAACTTCATAACTTAATTATATTTCCGCCCATGTACTTTATATTTCAGATTTTTTTATATTTTTATGCTGGTACTCTATGTGCACGCTGAAACATTTATTATTTGGCATTTTTTACTAAGTTTGTGTGCTGTAACGTGGAAATATTTAGAATGATCAAATTCATATATAGTAAATATATACTCCGATAAACCACGGTACAATTACACGAAGGATTACTCGAGGGAAAACGCTTGCAAAAAAAAAATAAAATAAAATAAAAACTCTTTAATACACAGATGTTCAATGATAAACCTTCTCTCTAGATTGGAATAGCTAACCCTAAGAAAGGACGTGAATAACATTACTATAAATGCATGCTCAACAAAAACTCCATAATAACGCTGAAATTGACAAATATTTACTCAAAATAAGTGATATATTCTTACCAATCGGTGTCTCTTTAAAAATAACAAGGCTTGCAAATGAAAGCTTTTGTTTCGTTGTTTTGGTTCACGATTACAAAAGAAAGAAAAGACAATACACCAAGGCACGCTCAGCCATACACAATCCATACACGAACAAACACACACAAACAAATGCACACATACACACACACCTACGCGAATAGACAGGCATAAATCAACCAACTTTTAGGCAAAGTTTTACGTGCTATAACCCTATGCAAATGGCTGACTCGGTTTGGAAATTCCAGTGAAACGTTTTTTTCTGGTTATTTTTATTTATTTGTTTCAACTTTTTTTTTTTCACCGACAAAAACTCCATACATGCAAGAGCCTCATGCACTGAGGATCAAAGACCCATGAATTCGTTATTTACATAAACAACATGGGCAAAAGGCTGGACTTGGAAATGTATGGCAAATCAATTTGATTTTTTTTTTTTCCTTTTACATTTTGCCTCCATTTCGAACCGCTTCTACTCTCATTCTTGCTCACGCAGCAAAAGATGAATAAATGAAAAATAAATGAATTAAAACTCTTTACCAATTACTGATACATCTCCATATACGCAGGAAGTAATGTATAACCTTTTTTTATGAATATAGATCACAATAAAATCGAGAGTTTTTCTTCCTCTGTACGATACCTGCTCGTTTACCTCTAGATAGAATATCGCTCTATTGGCCATAAAACTAGACTGCGTACGCAAAGATTATTTGATTCTTTTAAAATGCTTTGGCAAATTCTGAAACACTTACATCTAGAAATCGGATAAAGATAAGGAGTACTGTACGAAACTAAAGATGTTTTTCCTTGTAATGGTTACGTACCTCTTTAGCTCACGGCTGAAGCGCAAACTGTGAGGAGATCACAAGCGGAGCGTATGTAAAAGCAGAGTAACGAAGAGGTCGAAACATCCAGAATCCATTATTGGTCAGAGCATGGAGTGGTTGGTCGTGTCCCCTAGTTGTAACGTGATCTTTTGCCCTCATGCAATACTCAGGGCATGAGGGAAGGAGGGGCCCAGAAGAGTGGCAAGAGTGAATATTTCAGGGACCGTGAGTGTCTTCCTTCAGGCGTGAGAATTTACTACCGAGGCGTAAACAAAGGGAGGGTAAAAGACCATATTCTCACTCATCCCTTTGCCTTTCCTTATTCACCGTTTTGTATGCATTTTCTATTTTAGATCGTGTGCGAATTTAATACTCAAAGCAACGCTGAGAATTTGATACCCATGAGCAAAAAAGTAGTGAGAAAGACAACGATTCTTTCTTTCTATTTTCCTTTTTATTCTACGGTCGCTCGCCATTTGATTTTCTCTCTTTAGCAAGGTAAACCACGCATTTAATCACGAATGCCTGTTTTAGACTGCTTTAGAGAGAATTCAGAAGATAAAAGCAGTAGTGAAAATGATTTCCCGTTGATCCGATACTCAAGGGGGATTATGTTTTTGTATTTCTATATATGCAACATACACATGCATACACACACAGGCGCACGAGCACATACTCAAATTTACATATATATATATATATATATATATATATATATATATATATATATATATATATATATATATATATATACGTGTGTGTGCCACAAGGAAAACTATGCCATTCCTATTATTAATGGATGACATTTTTCAGAATATCATTTTAAGCAGAAAAGAGGATTTGTTCTAAGGTAAGGAGTAGAATGCCGAGCAAGACCACGCTGAAGATGCCAGGCAGGTAGATAAGAAGAGGCTAGCGTCAGCAAATAAAAGTGGATGTTAGTGAACGGTGTTTGAGGTACAGAACTGCTTTGAGCACAGTACGCCACACAAACCATGCTTTATGCGTCACCCCTACACCATTCCAGTAGTACAATCTAACATCAACAAAGAAGTCTGCCACAGTGTCATTTTATGACGCAATTAAAGGCAAAAGCTATTTTAATGTTTGGGTCAATGCTCAATAATAAGATATTAATAACTGCAATGACGAGAATGTTTCCAAGTGACAAATTCCGACTTCTTAAACTGCAGTGCATCGAGGATCAGTAATATTAACAATTTCTAAAAATGATGGCCAACGAATCAATCCGAACGATCATATAATGCATCATAATTCCTCATATGCAAAATCGCCCTTCTAATAACAGATGAATAATCGATGTAATAGCCGGTAGAATTTCTTCAAAATTATTCCGCGTCTGGACGTGTTATTACGGTATAATATTTCTTGAATGTTTCTTTCTCTCTGAAATATTTGCCTCTCTCGGTGTTTATTACGGGGTACAGTTTTCTAATGACGTTATCGATCCATGCAAGCACGTCATTGTCGAACCGTAATAAAAAAAGCGCAAGAAGACTCGGGAAGTGAAAAGAGAATTGGAAAGTGATTTTTTTTTTCTCTGAATTCGCCGACCGTTCCTCGCACCACAATTCTTCTTCGGCCTTGTCTCTCTCTTTCTAAGGAATTTAAACCAGACAATTTATGTTGCAATTAAGTGTATTAATGACCATTCTCTTCTAGCGAAAGAAGAAGAAGAAGAAGAAGAAGAAGAGGATGGTTGGTCTATTGGCACATATTTTTATTTGATCTGCGAAGGAAAAAACAATCCATTTTATTGGTTTTACACACACGCACACCCTCAATATTTGACTTCTTTTCCTTAAGTTTATTTTGCATTTTTCAAATAGAAAGTTTATACATTGCACAAGCAAATTTTTTTGAGGGTGAAATTCAAAGGTCCCCAAAAATAATATCAGTGAACACGCTCACGAACACACGCATATGTGGTTCATAGACACTTCTTTATGTATTTATATCCTTGGCAAAAATGCACATGTCTGCCTATGCACTCATGCGTTATGTTATTTGCATTCAATACAATGTGCACAATCTTAAGTTCCTAGAAAGAGGTTGCGTGTCTGAAAAACATGCTGGTAATGAGGTGACTCTTGGTCTTTTAATGTGAGTCATAAAAGAATTTTACGGCCTTAAAAAAGGGAAGAAAATCAACTAGAGAATAAATGGCTCTATACACCATTCGAATTTCATGGTAGTTCACACACACACACACATACATACATACATATATATATATATATATATATAATATATATATATATATATATATATATATATATATATTATATATATATATATATACTGTATATATATATATATATATATGTATATATATATATATATATATATATATATATATATATATATATATATATATATATATATATATATATATATATATATATATATACACACACGCATTAGTTTCTCTTGGGTCGCTTTGTATTTTTTTTATCTTTCGTTTCTATTTATTTCTTGTGCAGTCAAAAACAAAAACTAGAAAAAGGTAACAAAAACAAATGACTCAATACGCCATTCCACTGCACATTCTTGTTAGTTCAGCTGGAAACAGTTATTTTTTGCACACGTCTTGTATATGCCGTTCTTTCTATTTTTCGCTGACTATGAATGTTCAATATTGCAAGCTGCAGAAGTAAGCACCTTGTATACTCTCTAGCTGGACTCTTTCAATTAATAATGCACATGTCTAGGCATTCTCGTCATTCATTTTTTTCCGATCTAAACAGGTGCTGCTTTTCTCCGTTAA
>JANJGK010009254.1:0-5000 GCA_039081455.1 Macrobrachium rosenbergii
ACCAGGAGCATTCACAAACTTTCCGTTGTTCAGTGCTTTGATATACTCCGGTTGAGCTGTCTTTGAGGAAACAGAAATTTGTTATTGATAAAATTTGTTACTGGTTGAAATTGATACGCTGCATTGGTAAGTCTGTCTTCCAAGAAATAAAATGTCGTCATTTAACTAAATGTGCTGACGATCTCGATAGGTTAGACGGAAGGTCCAGAGATAAAAATGATCTCTGCAATTGATAGGCTAGCCTGGCTTTCAGGAATCAAATACTTGATTACTAAAATATCTATGGATCTGATACCTTACACGGTCTTCAAGTCCATAAATGTCACAATTTTAACCAAATTATTGGTCCACACTTTATAGGTTAAACGGTGGTTTAGGAGTTAAAAGTTTACGGTATGAAAAAATGTACTAAGCATATGATAGGTTAGACTGTTTTGTCTCTAGATAAAAATCCCAATCATTAAAAAATTCTGAATATATTTCATCACGAGAGAAGTCAGATTATCTTCCAAAAGTTATAAAATTTATGCACCTCTTATCTCACTGAAGTCTAGTTATCTCCTCCGCAGGACTTAGGAGAATCCTTCGTCCCGTCTCTGAAGATCTACACGGCATCTGATGGACAGCGTCTAGCCAAAGGCCATGCTAGCGACGTTTCCACCTCACGGTCCGCTGGTGTAGTGGTTTGTGTCGTGGAATGCTACTCAGATGTCGTGGGTTCGCGTCTTCCACAGAGCGATGAAAAATCACTGGCTCTGTATCATGATCAGTTACTGCTGCAGTGTGGGGTCTGCGATGAGGTTGAAACCAGCACTCTCTGGAAGCTTGAATTTCTGGTCAATGGGCCCCTTTGGTGTGCTTGTTACATGTGAATAGGTTTCATCTATTGAAATAATAATAATATGGCTTATTTCTACCTCCTTATCACAAGCTTTACATCTGTTGCTGTTGATGAAGCAACATCTGCTCCCTTCCCCATCTCTAGTGCTGCTTTCCAGCGTTGCATTCTATGAGCTAAGGTACGTTTTTTCCTCCTCCTTATCAATCCTCTAGTCCAGTGGTTCTCAATCTCTTTTGGCCCATGCACCCTTTCACCATATGTCAGAATGTCATTCTAACCCCCCCCTTCCCATCATTTCCAAAACTGCCCACCTCAAAAGGTGCATTTCAAATAATATGCAACAAAATACTAACACAGACACACAAGGTGGCGGAGAGAAAGCCCAGCATGACCTCTCGGTAGTGCGGACCTATGCACACAGCGTTTTGTGTGGTCCTAGAGCCAGTTTCAGCCTGCCAATCTGTGGTCACAACACCCCCCCCCCAACCCCGAAAACTCTGAATTCCCCCCCGGTTGAGAACCGCTGCTCTAGTCTATCTTCTCTCCTATCCAAGCTTTCGATGAATCTTCTATTTTTTATATTTCTCATTTATTTACCATCCAGTCCTCTTCCATCTCGAGATCTCAATCTACGATTGCAAAGTAGTCTACTAATCAACGATTCTTGTGAGACTTTAAACGGTGATCTCGCAATTTGACAACATTCAGTGCCTCCAACACAATTCCTTCTTATTTCTCTGTTGCCTCTCTCATCAAATTCTCTCTTCATTTTTTTTTGAAAATGTAACAGCAATTTACTTTGGCAACAGCCACGGGTCCGGTCCTTTCCTCTGTATTAAGAAAAGCACAGAGTGGAATTTGTCATTGTTTCACTACTTCCCAAATTTAATAGATTTATGGCATATAAATTTTATGAAATTTTTCATCGTTTCACTACTTCCCAAAATTAATAGATTTATGGCATATAATTGGTCTTCTTGAGGAGGTAAGTAGACGATATGTTCGCTTATCTAGACATGGATAAAGAAGTTACAATTTCGAAGAGGGAGAAATACAAATTCATGACTCGTTATTTTTTCCTCCATAACACCACCATAAAACGAAGCGTTTCTGTAGGCTTGATTTGAACATGCGGGTACCATGTGATGTCAAGCACCTGGCTAGTGATTCTCAAAATCTTTCAGTATGTCACCCACCTTGCTTGCAGGGAATTTCCTTGCCACCTCAGGCCCACAAAAATACAAGCAAACCCCCAAACCTTCACTGGGGGTTGCTAGGTTTAATGTAACTGCAGTACAACTGCAAATTAAATTCCGCAAAATTCAAATATAAGAGAAAGTGTTTGAACTAGATGCAAAGAATTGCAAAGGCCAGAACTCCATTTTTATTAGTTTCCTGTAAAAGAACACTATCTTTGTCTGTCCGCACTTTTTCTGTCTGCTCTCAGATCTTAAAAACTACTGAGGCTAGAGGGTTTCAAATTGGCATGATGATCATCCACCCTCTAATCATCAAATATAGCAAGTTGCAGCCCTCTAGACTCAGTATTTTTTTTATTTTATTTTATTTAAGGTTCAAGTTAACCATGATCGTGCGTCTGGCACGGTTACAGGTGCCAACAACATTGGCCACCACCGGGCCGTGGCTCAAAGTTTCATGGTTCGCGGCTGAGAGTTTCATGGGCCGTGGCTGGGAGTTTCATACAGCATTATACGCTGTACAGCAAACTCGATTGCGCCGAAGGAACTTCGGCGCATTTTTTTACTTGTTATAGTGATTCAACCATAAGCACACAAAACAAGAAAATTCTTATGGAATAGTCCATTGTAATATACCTTGAGGAGTCGTCTAGACAGTAGGTGAGTCAACGTACTTGAAGGAACACGTAACAAACTTCTTTTTGAGAATACCAACGATAACACCTCCTCCCGTGGTTGAGACTAGACGAAATTTCTGTAAACTGAAGAAAAAAGTTAAATATATCTTAGTTTAACCAGACCACTGAGCTTATTAACAGCTCTCCCAGGGCTGGCCCGAAGGATTAGATTTATTTTACGTGGCTAAGAACCAACTGGTTACCTAGCAACAGGACCTGCAGCTTATTGTGGAATCCGAACCACATTATGGCGAGAAATGAATTTTTGTCGCCAGAAATAAATCCCTCTAATTCTTCATTGGCCGGTCGGAGAGTCGAACGCTGGGCCAACAGCGTGCTAGCCGATAGCTCTACCCACCCCTCCAATGAAGAACTCATCACCAATGTCTGGAAGGGGCTAGCATCTCCTTTGGCAATTCCGTAATAAATAATCAAATTTTAGAGGATTTCTAAATATCTATGTATTAATTAGGCCCAAGTCAGTCCCACATACACTGTAAAGGAATTCCGGAAAAATGATAAGTTAAGGAAGATGATAACAGCACCATGGGAAAATGTAGAGAAGTCTTGCAGAAATCTTTGCCACGAAACATGAATAATACCTGTCTATCGTTTCCTAAATATGCTAAACCATCGGTTCTTGATTGATTCGTGAACGAAACGTACTTAGACCCTTCAAGGTGAAAGAGTTGCCACCCCTTTTCTCCGCAAGCCTCTAGTATATTTTGATGTCACAGAACATGACATACAGCTTGTATCTCCACGACGGGTCTGGGAGGCAATGACCTATAACAGCGAGGCGCCTGACCTGAAACTTTGCAACTCTGAGATAAACGGCTGGCCAAGCGAAGATGAAGGACGTGCTGCCGAGATTAGGAATGACTGCCTCTCCCATTGGTGGGCTTTGCGGGCAACTGGTAAACTTCAGACTGGACTGTTTTGAAAGGGTGCGAAGGAAATCCGAAAAGAATAATCGCATCTTTCCTACGGAACAAGCCCACACGGGCCATTGACTTGAAGTTCAAGCTTCCAAAGAATGTGGTGTTCATTAGGAAGAAGTATGGGAAAAACAGAAAGAAGAAATCCCACTCACTTATTAGAAAAATAAATTAATATATTACCAAATAGATAAAAATGTACTGACATGCAAGGAGAATAGTATTAGGGTAGTAATGCATCGCACCTTCGCTTGAACTTCTGAGGCTCCAATTGCGCGGCGTCATCTGGGAGGCTGTTCCAAAGTCCAACGGTGAGAGGAATAAAGGACCTTTGGAGCTGAGAAGTTCGACAGGAGAGCACATTGACTGCATATCGGTGCTGCTGTTGAGCGAATCTGTAGGAGGAGTTGCTGACAGACAGACGGTGGACAGACGATCTCTTCATGGACATTAATATATGTCAGTTTACCAACGTATCACGTTTCACTTAAACTTCCTTGAACCGTGTGGGAGTTGTTGAGATGAAAAGGTAAGCGTCACAGACACACTATAGTAAACGCACGGGGAAATGGGCAGTTGAACAGACAAACAGACAAGCACAAGGAAAAATTATAGACCCCTTGATTTGGTCTGTAGGGGACTAATAATAATATAAAAAGGATACAGTTCAAGAAAAACTGTAGGCTTAGGCCTACAAGTTACAAAAAAAAGGAGGGGAAAATTATACCCCCTATGACTTTGTCTGAGGAGACTAATATCAATATCAAAAGAATCCAGTTCAAGGAAAACAGTAGGCCTAAGCCTACGAGTTACCAAAAAAAAAAAAAAAAGAAGAAGGAAGAATCATATCCAATCAAAGACCAGCTGACGACGCTCCTTGAACTATACATAAAGAGAGAAGTGGCCCTAAGCACTCGATAAGAGCATTTTAAAGGGAGAAAAATCAATCTCCTCACCGATTTAAAATCTGCTAAGGTCATCTAGAAAACACAAAACTGGCTTCTCAAGTCTCTTTCTCTCTCTCTCTCTCTCTCTCTCGTTTACAAGTTCATGTAACGCCTTTGATATTCTCCAACCGTTTTTAGAAAGGATTTTTTCAATTTCCTTTCCCGACTGAGTTCTTTTTAATCTTTTATTTTCAAAGAATGTTCAACTTGTTGAGAGATTAATTAATTTGTTCAGAGCGTTATGTTTTTAGCTGTAATATATTTTTTATGTTTTATACATTTTTAAAATTTTCTCTTTTTTTATGAATGGTTTGCATTTATAGTTTATCTGAACATTTAAATTTTTGTTTATAAATTGTTTGCCTTTATAGTTTATCTGAACATTTAAATTTTGTTAT
>JANJGK010009254.1:7500-22511 GCA_039081455.1 Macrobrachium rosenbergii
CCTTCAGTAATGCCTACAGTGCACCACATGAGGTGCACTGACGCCACTAACCCTGGAATTAAGACAGAAATTAATTTCAGTACTACAGCTGATGTTATTACTATTCACAATCTGCATCTATTCATAAATAACAAACTAGAAAGGCCTTTAATCTGATATGTTATTTTCCACAGAGTAGATGCCTGTATGTGAAACAAGAAAAACTGTGTTAAAAGAAAGACTGAACTAACAAATACTGTAAAATCAGTCTCGAAACAACTTCAGTAAACAACAATAACAACAACAACCTTTCTCCAACCTTCTTAATTGCCATTCAGTGGATCTTGTCGTTGTTTATGGCAAAACAAAGACATTAAAATAAATCCTGATATAAACAAGTGTCTTGATCTGGTCTCGTCTCGAAGGCAACAAGAAAAAGACTGAGCAAGGACATTGCAATAAATAAATTAATATATATATATATAATATATATATTAATAGATGTATTATATATAAATATATATTATATATATATAAATATATACACACACATACACACACACACACATATATATATATATATATATATATATATATATATATATATATATATATATATATATATATACATACATACATACATTAAAGAATAAATAAATAGCAACTTTAAATTCTAACCCCGGCGGGAGTGGCAGATCAGCCACTTGGGGGATAGAAGGTTATAAGCATCGGGGAATACAGAAGTAGTAAGAGATTTCCAAAAAGATTAAAGAATCACGTTACCTATTCTGACTGCACATGTATGCACGTAACACATGTATGTACAATTGTTACAACATAGCACATGCATATGCAACCGTTATTGCTTGATAAAGTGCATTTTATGTTAATGACCATCTTAAAAGGCGTTTCCTGCTAAACTGGAAAAAAGGAGCAATTATAATTAAGGATCGTCTCAAGTAACGTTTTCCAATATTTTTCTCGAAGGAGCACGAAAATAACACAGGGAGGTGAGGGAAGGGCGACCTGTTAAATCTAATAAGGAACTTGATTATGATGAGCTCATTACAAGAAGCTCTTCCTATTAATTTCTGTAGAGCAAGTGTAGAGGCCTTTAGAGTTCATTTACGATCAGGAAGGTGTTAAGCACAGTCACCTGTTAGTTTTCTGTAAAAGAAAACTATTGGGCCGGCTTTGTCTGTCCGTTAGCACTTTTTCTGTCCGCCCTCAGATCTTAAAAACTACTGAGGCTAGAGGGCTGCAAATTGGTATGGTGATCATCCACCCTCCAATCATCAAACATACCAAATTGCAGCCCTCTAGCCTCAGTAGTTTTTATTTTATTTAAGGTTAAAGTTTGCCATAATCTTGCTTCTGGCAACAATATAGGACATGCCACCACCGGACCGTGGTTAAAATTTCATGGGCCGCGGCTCAAACAGCATTACACCGAGACCACCGAAAGCTAGATCTATTTTCGGTGGCCTTGATTATACGCTGCAGCGGCTGTACAGGCAACTCGATTGTGCCGAAGAAAATTCGGCGCATTTCTTACTTGTTTTTATTTCTACAATGAAAAGAAATATTTCGCAAGACGTTATCTATTTTAAGGCAGCAATGAACTGATTACGAGATAATTCAGTTTATAAGGAACTAAATCTACATTTATTCACCTCCTTAAAATAATTGTCGTTAAATAAATGGGGACTGAGACTGTGGCAGAGAGAGAGAGAGAGAGAGAGAGAGAGAGAGAGAGAGAGAGAGAGAGAGAGAGAGAGAGAGAGAGAGAGAGAGATTCTCTGTTGTTTTAGTAGCAAGATTAAAGAGCGGTCGAGAATGTGCCAAGAGATCGTAACCCCATTGTTGGTATGTTGGAAATCTCGAAGTTAGAAATAACAGCAACAGCAGCTGTTACTGCTACTGTTCGTGCTGTTACTGGCGTGACCATACTACAGAAGTAGCAGCAGCAGCAGCAGGTACTACCTGTGATTTGCTACTACAGAGGCCAAAATCCTTCTGTAGGGTCATCCGGCAATTTCTCCCTATTCTGAAGGGAATGAAATTGTCGTAGGTCACAATACGAAAATACATTTCTTTTCCGAAGAAAAATTCTCCTTTCGCTTTTGCTCTTTTTTTTTTTTAACCGATCTTTTTTAGTTTTCTGTAAAAGAGCACTATTGTGCCGGATTTGTCTGTCCGTCCGCACTTTTTTCTGTCCGCACTTTTACTGTCCGCCCTCAGATCTTAAAAACTACTGAGGTTAGAGGGCTACAAATTGGTATGTTGATCATCCACCCTCCAATCATCGAGCATACCAAATTGAAGCCCTCTAGCCTCAGTGGTTTTTATTTTGTTTAAAGTTAAAGTTAGCTATAATCGCGCTTCTGGCAACGATATAGGACAGGCCACCACCAGGCCGTGGTTAAAGTTTCATGGGCCGCGGCTCATATAACATTATACCGAGACCACCGAAAGATAGGATCTATTTTCGGTGGCCTTGATTATCCGCTGTAGCGGCTGTACAGAAAATTCGATTGCGCCAAAGAAACTTCGGCGCATTTTTCACTTGTTATCTTTCGTGCTTTGTATTAACTTTCGTTTGGAACTTTACAAGCACTTTATCTCAACTGATTCGATCTTTGGTGTTTACAAGGTTCTGGTCGCTATATTTAGAGGAGTTTTTAAGATCATAAACTTTTGTTTACGAGTTTAACATTTTTCTTTATCCTTGCTTCACGGAAAGCTTTTGAAGACATGTTAATTTTTGTGTTGCAAGGAAACCTTCATTAAGCAGTTTTCTAGTAATGTTAACTTTTGTGTTGCAGGACAAGCTTCAAACAGCAGCTTATAATTACGTAATATTAATTACTTTATCTCATGGTAATTTTTGCTCAACAGTTCGTAAGTAAGATTTAACCACTCTGCCTGTGCAGTTTGTCGTTTGTGTTTTATGGGAACTCACGCGCCATAGTTAATGAATAATTATGATCTCATTAAACCTCTTTTATCTTTTATTTTATTTTATTTTGATTTAATTATTTATTTTTCTTTTTGGAGGGAAGACGTCGCCTCAAAACCAAATTTCAAAAAGGATTTTCTGGCAACGATTTGCCCAAATCCTTTACGTCCTTCTCAACTGAAATGAATACCTCTAATTACTCCATCAAAATCAATGAATAACAAGTACAAAATGCGCCTCAGTCGAGTTTTCTGTACCGCGCATAATCAAGGCCACCAGAAACGGATCTACCTTTCGGCGGTCTCCTGTATAATGCTGTATGAGCCACGGCCCACGAAACTTTAACCAACGCCTAGTGGTGGCATGTCCTATATCGTTGCCAGAAGCACGATAATGGCTAACTTTAACCTTAACTAAAATAAGAACTACTGAGGCTAGAGGGCTGCAATTTGGTATGTTCGATGATTGGTGGGTGGATGATCAACATACCAAATTGCAGCCCTCTAGCCTCAGTAGTTTTTAAGATCTGAGGGCGGACATAAAAAGTGCGGACAGAAATAAGTGCGGACGGACAGACAAAACCGGCACAATAGTTTTCTTTTACAGAAAACTAAAAATCAATAACAACTTTCGTTTCCCCACAAACTCGAGTCAGTTTCCTGACAGGAGGAAAACAGACGAATGAAATCATTTTCTCTTAGTCGTGTTCCGTGTTAAGAACAGAATACAGAATTTAGGCCAAAGGCCAAGCGATGGGACCTATGAGGTCACTCAGCGCTGAAAGGGGAATTGACAGTAAAAAAATTGGAAATGCGTAAGAGGAGGAAAACCCCGCAGTTGCACTATGAATCAACTGTCACGAGAGGGTGGGAAGTCAGATGGAAGAAAGAGAATATGAACGGAGGTACGGTAAAAGTAATGAAAGGGGTTGTAGTCAGGGATCGAAGGGACGCTGCAAAGGACCTCAAGTAGTGCCTAAAGTGCACTTCTTGAGGTTAACTGACGACACCATCCCCTGCGAAGCTCATGTCCGAGTGTCACAGTCAGTAAACATGCTTGTATGACACTAAGAATGCGTCCACAGTTCAGTGAAACACATTATCAACACGTGTCGGAAACATATCGCAGACATATCACAAACAGGTTGAAAACAAGTCAAAGTGGCCAATGTCGGACAATCTTATGAAACACTGGTTAGGGAAACCAAAGTGTCGTTGACAGGTATTCAACATGAATTCAACTTGTTTGTGATGTGTTTGTGAGGTGCCAAAGCGTCGTTGACATGTATTCATCTTGTTTGTGATGTGTTTGTGAGGTGCCAAAGCGTTGTTGACATTTATTCAACATGTATGGAACTTGTGATGTGTTTATGAGGTGCCAAAGTGTCGCTGAATGTATTCAACATGTTTTCAACTTGTTTGTGAGGTGCCAAAGTGTCGCTGAATGTATTCAACATGTTTTCAACTTGTTTGTGAGGTGCCAAAGTGTCGTTAACATGTATTCAACTTGTTTGTGATGTGTTTGTGAGGTGCCAAAGTGCTGTTGACATGTATTCAACGTGTGATGTGTTTGTGAGGTGCCAAAGTGTCACTGAATGTATTCAACATGTATTCAACTTGTTTGTGAGGTGTCAAAGTGTCGTTGACATGTACTCAACTTGTTTGTGAGGTGTAACAGGAGGAAAACCTCGCAGTTGCACGGTAAATCAATTGTCAGGAGAGGCTTAAGGAGTGTAAGAAGGAAGAAAGAAAGCATTTCGCGTTAAGACGAGAAGCCGTGTTAAGAGATACGACGTCTAATGTACACTTCTCGCTTTTCCCGAGAGCCTCGGCAGTTTGGCAGAGATCTCTCTTCTTAATCTTAAGAGTTTCCGGAAAATGACGCCATTTCAGATGCCGTAAAATTTTATTGGTCAAACACGCTGTCTTCATTGCGGGGGCTCAAGTGTGAACAAGGCGTAGCGTTGGATTTTTTTTTTTTTGTGGGGGGGGGGATGTCCACGGTGATGGGTGCTACTTATCTGATATTGCCAAGTTAATGAATGATTTCGAAGCGCCTGAGACTGGAATAAATGAATAATTAAATAAATAAATAAATGAATAGATAAATAAATGAATATGTATATACATATTCATACATACATACATACATACACACACAGATATATGTAAAATATATATTCATATATATATAAATATATATTTTACATATATCTATGTATATATGTATATGTATAGACATATATTCATTTAACTGTTTAAAGTTGAACAATCCAACTATTCAAGAACATATATAAATACTGTATATATAATCATTGACAACTGTACAAATTTCATATATTAAAAACAAAGATGTATGGATAAATAAAAATGATACTTATCTATATCTATGAAAAATAAATAATAAATTAGTAAACAGAATATTACATCTATGAAAGACAAATGATAAATAAGTAAATGAAATGATACAATATCTAATGCGCTTTGTGCGGCGCACTGCAAACGATCCTAAAGGTTCTTTGCAACATCCCTGAGGAACCAGCTGTACTGCTTTCTCTCTTTTATCATCTAATCCTTTAACTTTGGTAGGCTCTCTCTAAGCTGTCCAACCTCTTTAACTTTACCTTAAGGAAATTTTCACTTCTTATTTATGAAGAATAATTTGGAGACCCGATAGAGAGTCAGTCGTCTCGTGTATGATAATAATAATAATAATAATAATAATAATAATAATAATAATAATAATAATAATAATTCATTAAATATTTTAGCAGTACGGCAGGCATTTTTCTATAGTATGTAATATCTATTCTTCTTCTCGATAATAATAATAATAATAATAATAATAATAATAATAATAATAATAATAATAATAATTCATTAAATATTTTAGCAGTACGGCAGGCATTTTTTTATAGTATGTAATATCTATTCTTCTTCTCGATAATAATAATAATAATAATAATAATAATAATAATAATAATAATAATAATAATAATAATAATTCAATAAACAATACGGCGGAGCGACAGGCATTCTTTTCATAATAAGTTTTTTTCTATTCTTCTTAATGATTCTTCTCCTCGTGGGGTTCATATATTAAATCTAATTCTGACTTTAGTAAAGTAACAAAAAAGACAAATAAAGCTAAAATACCAACCTTATCCTGACTTTAATAACTTGGATAGTAAATAGAGAAACATAAAATACATCAAACACCATAACCTGGTTATGACTTTAATAACTGAAGTATAAAATAAAAAAAAAGAACAATACAAAAGAACACAATCTGTGTTCTGACAAGTAAATCAAGATGAGTATAGAAAAATATAATAAACAAAAATCATGGAAAATGTAAAAAATAAATAAAAATAAATAATTAAATATTATGCTATGATTTTCATTTATCATATATAAATCATAGACTGATATTCCTGACTTTATAAATTATTTAATAAATTTTATACATTATACAGAACATTGAAATATACTCAAACAGTGACCTCACAGATTTCAAGAAATCAAGATGTAGAAAAATAAAATAATCAAAAGACCCTAGCCTTGGCTGACTTCAATAAATTAATATATAATACATACAATAGAAAAAAACAAAAGAGCTCTAACTATTCCCAAGTTCAGTGAGTTGAGAAAAAATACAAATTAATGAAATAAATAAAAGTCCTGAATCGAGTCCTGATTTGAATTAAGTAAAATAAAGAAAAATAAAATAAATAAAAGACAAAGACTTCAACTCAACCAGCTGTCTTTTAATAAAAGTTGATTGACTCCATCCCACAATAATGAAATAAATAAAAGCCCTGACTTGAATAAAATAAAATACATCAATATAAAATACATAAAAGAAAAGGCTTCAACTCCACTAGCTTTGTATTTTAATAAAAGTCGATTGACTCCATCCAATCTTTGCAGTTTTGGCTATAATCCATGATCCAGGCAGACGCTACAAATCACGGAATCTAAACGACCGTTAGGATACGGGTATGATACGCGTCTCGGGAGGCGGGGGAGGCAATTTCGTAAAATTTATCAGCAATTACGTAAAGAGCATCTGATAACATTATAGTATCGCAACGCGGCCTAAGCCCATTATCTCTCGTAATTCCTGTTTATACAATATGGCTTTATATCCTCTTCCGTGAATTGTATCCCCATTATTTTTGTATAGTTATTTCACGTCTTTTCGTAAATAATGTAAAAGTTAAACATTGCAGGTACTGCTGTATCGTTTTTGCATCCCGTCTCACTACTACTGTAACGTTTTTGTATCCCGGTACTACTACTGTATCACTTTTGTATCGCGACACCTTTTTTACACTGTTGTTTCACCTAGGCTTGCATTCACTATTGCATAATTTATGATCATTACCACCACTTTTGTAATAATATCTTTTTTATCTCTACTGTATCCCTAATGTATCACGTGGTCTTCCGTTCACGATTGTATCACCTAACCTCACTATCGGCCACTAATCGCACTATTGTATCTCATTACCTTTCTGCCACTATTGCATAAATAAATATATCATTATTGTATCACAATCTGTTCAACATTATTGTTGTAAGGTATCCACAATCTTACTACAGTATCACTTAAGCGTCCTATAACTATTGTATCACACTATTTCCAGAGTATTGTATCACACCACTTGCCATCACTACCGATCGACGGAGGAGGAAGAAGAAGAAGAAGATGAAGAAGAAGGAGGAGGAGGAGGAGGAGGAAAAAGAACCCAGAAATATGAACCGAAAAAATGTCACGAAGTTTTGCACCGAAACTTCACTCGAACGAAGTTTTGCTTTTCGTAAATGAGTCTTTCCTTCTCTCTCTCTCTCTCTCTCTCTCTCTCTCTCTCTCTCTCTCTCTCTCTCTCTCTCTCTCTCTCTCTCTCTCTCTCTCTCTCTCTCAAAATAAAGTCCTGAGCTCATTTCCTTTCACTGGTTGTTTTAACCAAAGAGAATTCTTTTTCAGTTACATCCCCAAACTCCCTCACCACCCCCCCCCCATACCAAGGGTCCCATCATTCCTCCCTCCCCCTCCCCCTCACCCATAGCCAGACACAGCCAAAATTTTATTTCGTTCACAAAGGGCGTAAATTTTGGGAGAATAGGGGTCCAAAGTGATAAGGTCTTACAGTCCAGTTTATCTAATGCATTTTTCTCATTTTTCTATTTGGTAAGTTGGTGGCACTGTCACTGGATATCAGTAATGATAATAATAGTAGCAGAGAGAATAATAATAATAATAATAATAATAATAATAATAATAATAATAATAATAATAATAATAATAATACCAGCAGAAACATTAATAAAGATAAAAATTATACAGCAACAGTAACAATAGCAGTAACAAAAAATCTGTGTAATAATAATAATAATAATAATAATAATAATAATAATAATAATAATAATAATAATATATGTGGTAGTAGACCCTTTTTCAAACAAATATTATCAAAGGTGATGGCTGACGCAGCCATCACTTATAATAATAATAATAATAATAATAATAATAATAATAATAATAATAATAATAATAATAATAAAAACCGTACCAACAAAAATGACAAAAAATAATAGCAATAAAAATAGTGTGCAAGGCCATAACTAACAAATGATAATAATATTCATTTAATGCGTCCACGCGTCAAAAGGTCTTTTATGGCCTTAGAAAAAAAAAAAAAAACTTCCCCCGCTGCAACATATCTCTTTTTTCCTAGTTTGGTCACAAGCGGGCTAGACACCATTCAGAAAGGCTTGGGGGCGGGGGGGGTGGTAGTGCCTTTAACTGTACCTCCATCCATATTATCTTTCTTCCATCTCCTAACAATTATTTCATAGTGCAACTGCTTTGAGGTTTTCCTCCTGTTACACCTTTCAAACCTCCCTACTCTCAATTTCCTTTCCAGCTCTGAATGACCTCAGAGGTCCCAGCGTTTGGCCTTTGGCTTAACCTCTATATTCCATTCCAGTCCATTCAGGAAGGCAGTCTGGGCTCATATCAAATTAGCATGTTATACTCTTCTCTCCATTTTGTCTTCCGTTTTATGTCCTGCGTTCTTGTGTACGTAACAACGACGACTGAAATGATGATAACGAACGGCTCCAGTGAGCATTCCTGTTCATGGTGTGCCCGCAGCTCGGTCGCCTCAGCGGGACCGCATGATCGCCATTATCCGAATCACTGACCGTCACGGAGACACCTTTAGCGTCTACTGTCTTTCCAGATCTACAGAGATCGGCGGTTGCCTCGATCTGCTCACAGTCTCTCCTTATAAATTACCTCCTCCAAGTTCAGAATAAATCACGACGGCTCAGGGGCGAGGCCACAATCACGACGGCTCAGAGAGCGAGGCCGCAATCACGACGGCTCAGGGGCGAGGCCACAATCACGACGGCTCAGGAGCGAGGCCACAATCACGACGGCTCAGGGGCGAGGCCACAATCACGACGGCTCAGGAGCGAGGCCACAATCACGACAGCTCAGAGAGCGAGGCCACAATCACGACGGCTCAGGGGCGAGACCACAATCACGACGGCTCAGGAGCGAGGCCACAATCACGACAGCTCAGAGAGCGAGGCCACAATCACGACGGCTCAGGAGCGAGGCCACAATCACGACGGCTCAGAGAGCGAGGCCACAATCACGACGGCTCAGAGAGCGAGGCCACAATCACGACGGCTCAGGAGCGAGGCCACAATCACGACGGCCCAGGAGCGAGACCACAATCACGACGGCTCAGAGAGCGAGGCCACAATCACGACGGCTCAGGAGCGAGGCCACAATCACGACGGCTCAGGAGCGAGGCCACAATCGCGACGGCTCAGAGAGCGAGGCCACAATCACGACGGCTCAGAGAGCGAGGCCACAATCACGACGGCTCAGGAGCGAAGCCACAATCACGACGGCTCAGGAGCGAGGCCACAATCACGACGGCTCAGAGAGCGAGGCCACAATCACGACGGCTCAGGAGCGAGGCCACAATCACGACGGCTCAGGAGCGAGGCCACAATCACGACGGCTCAGAGAGCGAGGCCACAATCACGACGGCTCAGGAGCGAGGCCACAATCACGACGGCTCAGGAGCGAGGCCACAATCACGACGGCTCAGGAGCGAGGCCACAATCGCGACGGCTCAGGAGCGAGGCCACAATCACGACGGCTCAGGAGCGAGGCCACAATCACGACAGCTCAGGAGCGAGGCCGCAACGAGAACACAATCACGACAGCTCTCGAAAGTATGGCCACAATCATGACTAAAAATCGAAGCCACACGATTTAATTTACTATGCAGAAAGCACTGCAGTTGATAGCTTAATCATATTTATGGCAATAATAACTTTTCTGTGTCAGTCAACTGATACAGTGTCTTCTCTATGGAACTTATTAAATTTTTTCTCTGAAGGTAGCTCATATATAATTTTTCCAAAAGTCATGGAGAGGTAATCCGCTTCAGTCTTATTATTTATTAATAACTTCTGGAGCAGGACATCTTTCCATGACCTTTTGAAACTTAATGTGCCGGCGATCTGCTAAGAAAAAAAAATTAATAATGCACATGGAGAAGACTCCATAGACAATGAATTCCATAGAAACAGGTATATAATTATATAATTCTGTCCTTGGAGAGAGAGAGAGAGAGACTCCTTCTATAAAATAATAATTTTCTTTAAATGTATGCATCTCAGCGTTTTTCGTCCCTTGCATATTATGCACATAACTTTTGTAGGCTGGTAAATACTAAGAACCGTTTTATTTCTCAAAGTGGTTTTAAAAGATACGAAAGTTTTTGATTCAGAGACACATACACATTTATTTGTACATATGTATAGACATATATATACTGTATATATATATAATGTCTGTACATATGTACATATAAATGTGTGTATGTGCATGCACATACTGCTCACTTTACCACAACATCCGGTAGCCACTACCTTCGTATATTACCAAAAGATTAGTACAAACACGTAAAAAAAAAAACTGTCTATTTCCACAAAACTCCAAACTGTAAAAAGTTCTTCTGCACCGCTTCCCAAAGAACTTCCAGGTTTTCCAGCGCTCTCCTAACACGCTACTTTTCTTCAAACAATTCCTGACGTTAAACAGTTCGAGGATTTTAAAGGCCCTGTCCCCCAACCCACTCCAATCCTCTCCCCCCCCCCCTTCCTTTTTTTCCTCTTTCAACACAACTGTAAGAGAACACGAAGCCTCGGTTTAAACCTGTCAACACAACTTTTGCTCTCTGGGATGGAACGAGGAACATATTGTATTATCTTTCTTCCATCTTGCTATCCTAACAATTATTTCATAGCTCAACTGCGAGGTTTTCCTCCCGTTAAACCTTTCAAACCTTCTCACTGTCAGTTTCCCTTTCAGTGCTGATTGACCTCACAGGTACCAGAGCTTGGCCTCTGGAACGACGAACACTTCGAAACTCTCGAAATTTGTCAGCAACTCGGCCAACCAGCTGATGTAGGAGTCCGTTCGCAGAATTGTGATCGAGTCACGTTTCGATGTTTGCTTGTTGAACCCGACTGGAAATGGTGTGCTTGATTATTGCGTCTCACGACCTTTCGGGTATGTTATGGTTTTGATTATATTATTGTTATCATCATCATCATTATTACTGGATATAAGGTGCCTCCCTACTATCATTATTACTATCATGACTATATTATGACTATCATTATTATTGGATAATAGGTATTATTACTATCATCACTATTACACTGCTATCATCATTACTGGATAATAGGTATTATTACTATCGTCACTATATTATTACTATCATTATTAGGCTACTGCATAATAGGTATTATTACTCTCATAATTATTAGTGTCCTTATTATTATTATTATTAGATAATAAATGCCGCTCTAATCATTATTATGTACAACAGGTATTATTACTATCATGACCATGTTATTACTATCATTATTATTGCATAATAGGCGCCTCCCTACTATCAATATTATTGGATAATAGGTATTATTACCATCATGACTATGTTACTATTATCCCACTTGCTGGACAATAGGTGCCTTCCTACTCTCATTATTGTTATATAATAGGTATTTCTACTATCATGACTATATCATTACTATCATTATTATTGGATAATTGGTGATTCTGTTCCAGTTGCAGTTTTAATATCTGGCTTATTTCCGATGCCGAATAACGTAGAATTCCCACCAGCTTCTCTTGCTATTATTAATATAAAAATTAATTTTTTTTCGTCCAGATTATTATCCTGCTTCGCCATATCTTAATCATTCTTTCTTTTCATAATTATTACGCTGAAACCATTATGACCGCCCATTTTCACAACCACAAGTTCACAAGTTACACAAATATTTACTTGCTGTTATTATAGTTATCTCCAAGGCCAAGAGAAAGAGAAGGTCTGATCACTTCCCCCCAAATCACCCCCATGTAGGCGGAGCTTTGTCTACCTCCTTATTGCGTCATTAGGTGAATTGCCGTAATGAGCAGGTACCTCTAAGATACGTCATCGCCTACGTAGTTAACCCGGGTGGGAGGCGACTCCACCTAATTGGGTAGACCTAGTCTCTTTGGCCTTGGATATTTGAACATTGTATAAATTCATGAGAAACTCGTCATAAAGGCCAAATATTCTTTAAGCCTCCTTCTACCGAATAAATCTAAGATACGTAAAAGTGAGAAACGGTAATGAAAATAATAACACAGCAAAACAAATCAGCAATGTGAATAAAAACTAAAAGTTACTTAACATACACACACACACAGTCAGGAAGATGGGGAAAACACACTGGTATGCAAGCAGTTACAGGTAGCCTGATCAGGTAAAGCCTTAGGTAGGCTACAGTGATACTCAGGTTCCAACTTCTTTTATGACTTGTGTGGCTTGGTTGGCAGCGGTCTAGTCTTTCAACTGAAAGACCTGGGTTCGATCCTGATGTGAGTCAGAAATTTATTTCTGTTCTACACGTGATTGTGTGTTGATTATTTATATATATATATATATATATATATATATATATATATATATATATATATATATATATATATATATATATATAATATTAATAAAGGTTGCCCGTAAAAGCAGGAGAGTATATTTTCCTCGAGTTTTATATTTGGAAAAATACTGTTTCCATAAACGGGAAACAGTAGTTTCCGAAATATAACACTAAAAAATCTACTCTATTTCGCGTTTTTATCGGCAAACCTTTGTTAGATAGAATTCTTTTGTACCAGCAAATACTTCACAGTTATTCTTATATATATGTATGTATATATATACATATTAAATATACCTATATATTTATATGTACACATATGTGATATATATATATATATATATATATATATATATATATATATATATATATATATACATACACACACACACATACATACACAAGCAATCATCAACGCAAGAAAGAAAAAACAAACCTAAGAGAGAGTAGTATTAAATAAGCATCACACGTCATCGCAAATAACAAATAACGATTCTAAGGCCATCAGTATAGACAAGAGTACATAACTAGTCTATAGCCACAAGTTTTCCTTATTCCTCTCTTCCCGGAAACCCTTCTCCGACCGATGCTAAAATCCTTTCTCATCTTCCGAGGGAGAACCGCAGAGAGAGAGAGAGAGAGAGAGAGAGAGAGAGAGAGAGAGAGAGAGAGAGAGAGAGAGAGAGAGATAACTGCGACCAATATTGGATCTGGTCTCCCAATTTGCTGTCTGGAATATTCATGTTTATGATAAATGATTTCTCTCTCTCTCTCTCTCTCTCTCTCTCTCTCTCTCTCTCTCTCTCTCTGTTTCAACGAAGGCAGGGGTAATAGTCCAGCTTTTCACTGAAGAGGATAATGACCAGACAAGTGGAATGTGAACTCAACTTACTAAATACGAGAAATATATCGTTAAATAAAGATGCCAATTTTTTGTATTCACAAAGATGAATATTAAAGGAAAAATAAAGTTTAGAAGGGGGATTATTTTTTGTTAGTGTAATTAGTTAAATGTAGGAATAGGTGGTACTTTTCATGGAGATAAGAAGTTACAAATAAACCAAATTTCGAAAGGAAAATATTAAAATAAAAAGGTAAAATTTAAAACTAATATTTTAATGAAACGTTCAATTTTGAAATGATTTAATCACGCGAGCTGGATACCACTGTTTAAAAATGAATATCCTCATTAAATAAAGCAAAAAGTTGAAGTGCAAACGGGTAAAAGGTTCAAAAACAATATAATTTTCAAAAAAGGAAAAAATAGGGCAAAAACTGAACCACTTTCAAATGTCAAATGATTGTTGAAATTTATCCCGTTCTTTTCATAGCGTGGTCTTTAAATGAAAAATAAATGTTGAAAGTCATTTAGTTCTTAGGAGGGAACAAGAGAACGGGTCATTGAACCTTCATACATAATTACAAACGAGTTCTTATATTTTTCATCGTAACATGAAAGTTCATCTCCATCTATTGTTACCTGGCGCAGGTTAATGTATACTCGAACATTTCAATGAAATCCTAATAATGTATACCCGAGCATTTAAATCAAATCCTAATAATGTCTACCCGAACATTTCAATGAAATCCTAATAATGTCTACCCGAACATTTCAATGAAATCCTAATATTGTGAACCAAAACATTTCACTGAAACCCTAATAATGTATACCCGAGCATTTAAATCAAATCCTAATTATGTCTACCCGAACATTGCAATAAAATAATAACAATGTAAACCCGAACATTTCCATGAAATCCTAATAATGTCTATCCGAATATTTCAATGAAATCCTAATAACGTCTACCCGAGCATTTCAGTGAAATCCTAATGATGTCTACCCAAACATTTCAATGAATTTCTAATAATGGCTACTCGAACATTTCAATGAAACCCTAATAATGTCTATCCGAACATTTCAATGAAATCCTAATAATGACTAACCGAGTATTTCAATAAAATCCTAATAATGACTACCTGAACATTTCAATGAAATCCTAATAATGTCTACTCGAACATTTCAATGAAATCCTAATAATGTCTAT
>JANJGK010009255.1:0-22509 GCA_039081455.1 Macrobrachium rosenbergii
AGGGAAGTCTCCTACCGTAGCTTGCAGGCTGAAAATGGAAATGAATGACATAGAAATAAGTCTTCACGATCATCCTGTTTATTATATATAGATCGTAAGTCTAAAACCTGCTTATTATGTATTGATCGTAAGTCTAAAACCTGCTTATTACAGGCCTATATTGATCGTGAGTCTAAAACCTACTTATCATAGGCCTATATAGATTGTAAGTTTAAAAGCTACATTATATATATTGATCGTAAGTCTAAGACATGCTTGTTATATATAGATCGTAATTCTAAAACTTGCTTATTATAGGCCTATATAGATCGTAAGTCTAAAACCTACTTATTATAAACAGATCGTATGTCTAAAACCTACTTATTATAAGGCTATATAGATAGTAAGTCTAAAACCTGCTTATTATATATAGATCGTAAGTCTAAAACCTGCTTATTACAGGCCTATATTGATCGTGAGTCTAAAACCTACTTATTATAGGCCTATATAGATTGTAAGTTTAAAACCTACTTATTATAGGCCTATATTGATCGTAAGTCTAAAAACTACTAATTATATATAGATCGTAAGTCTAAAACCTACTTATTATAGGTCTATATAGATCGTAAGTCTAAAACTTGCTTATTATAGGCCTATATAGATCGTAAGTCTAAAACCGTCTTATTATAGGCCTATATAGATCGTAAGTCTAAAACCTACTTATTATAGGCCTATATAGACCGTAAGTCAAAAACCTGCTTATTAGAGGCCTATATAGATCGTAAGTCTAAAAACTGCTTATTACAGGCCTACATAGATCGTAAGTCTATATAGATCGCAAGTCTAAAACCTACTTATTATATATAGATCGTAAGTCTAAAACCTTCTTATTATAGGCCTATATAGGTCGTAAGTCTAAAACCTACTTATTAAAGGCCTACATAGATCGTAAGTCTAAAACCTGCTTATTATAGGCCTATATAGATCGTAAGTCTAAAAACTGCTTATTACAGGCCTATATAGATCGTAAGTCTATATAGATCATAAGTCTAAAACCTGCTTATTATACAGACCGAAAGTCTAAAACCTACTTATTATAGGCCTATATATATCGTAAGTCTAAAACCTACTTATTATATATAGATCGTAAGTCTAAAACCTGCTTATTATATATAAATCGTAAGTCTAAAACCTGCTTATTATATATAAATCGTAAGTCTAAAACCTGCTTATTATAGGCCTATATAGATCGTAAGCCTAAAATGGCGTCGTATATCACGAGCAGAATCACATTACAACCAACTACCACATGCGAACAAAAAGAAGTTCTCCAAATGAACACGAAGAACAGAGCGTAGAACACGTCAATGTCAATGACCTTTCGGCTATTTGAAGAACAAAAATAAAAATAAATAAGAGAATTAGACAACGTATGAACATTTTATAAAAAAAAAAGAAGTCAATTTTACGTAATGCAGCCTTACAACATTTTACATCAAGGGAAATGGAAGACAACATAAAACCATAGATATATCGTGAGATCATCTTTAGAGAGAGAGAGAGAGAGAGAGAGAGAGAGAGAGAGAGAGAGAGAGAGAGACTACCAAGGACACTGGTGTGAGGTAACGTTGCTTAACGACCTATGGTGTAAGATCTCCAGCGTTACTTTTTACAGTAAGTTCCTCACAAATGGGTTTTACTTGTTTCCACTCCTTCTCCTTTATTACCTTTTTCTCTTAGGATCTTCACACGGCAATTGAAGGTTTGTGTTATGGCGAAGAAAGAATAAAGGGTTATGAGGGTTGACCTGGTAATTGTGTACGTACAAACACATACAAACACACACACATTATATATATATATATATATATATATATATATATATATATATATATATATATATATATTTTACACATAGTTTATATATTTCCTGTAGACCAGATTTTTACAGCTCAAAAGTTATCTTTACCAAACGAATAAATGTGGCTGAATTACTGTGGCTATAATTATTTTTTTTAGTTATTTAATTAATAATTTGTTAATTCATGTTTTTTTCTAATAACTGGTCTCTTTCTGTAATTCCAACTTATACCTTTTAATTACTTAGAATGAACACCTTAATATAATTTGGAAGCTTGAATTTCAAGTCAATGGCCCCTGTGGTGGGCTTGTTCCATATGAATGGGGTTCAACTTCTGAATAATAATAATAATAATAATAATAATAATAATAATAATAATAATAATAATAATAATAATAATAATAATAATAATATCGTACCGCATCTTCTCATATTCATCCTGTCTGGGAAACGTAATATTAGATGATAAATAAGTCAGGTAATAATGCATTTTAAACAAACAAAAATTACATAACGAAACATATATCAACAGTTACCTCACGATCACCCAAAACTTACAAAGATACTTGGATCATACTATTTCTTTGCAGATCATAAGGACAACTGTGTATATAACTTTATGGTCCTTTGTGTTCCGCTCTCTGCCATCAATAGGAGCCGTCAGAAACAATGGACGCCTCTAAAATTTTATTTGATTGTATTACACCCTTTGTTCGGAAAGCGTTTTACGAACGAGGGCTGGAATCCAGCGGTTGAGTTTTGACCCCCTTACGAGAACTGTGCAACTTGCGCAAGGTAAATATATATATGTATGTATGTATGTATATATATATATATATATATATATATATATATATATATATATATATATATATATATGCATACACATATATATACATACACACACACACACACACACACATATATATATATATATATATATATATATATATATATATATATATATATTTCTGACTCACACCAGGACCGAACCCAGGTCATTCTCGATTGAAAGGCAAGGGGGCGCTGCCCACTAGGCCATGCAAGTCATAAAAATAAAAGAAGTTGGAACCTGAGTGCCGCTGCGCGCAAGGAATTTACCTGGGCAAGGTAGCTAACTGCGGCGCCCTTGCCTTTGAATTGAAAGACCTGGGTTCGATCCTGATGCTGGGGTCAGAAATTTATCTGTTCCACACGTGGTTGTGTGTTGACTATTTATATATATATATATATATATATATATATATATATATATATATATATATATATATATATATATATATATATATATATATATATATATATATATATATATATATATATATATATATATATATATATATATATATATATATACATACGTCGCGAAAGGCAATTCACTTGGGAAATTGCGCAAACTCCCCCCCACTCCCCACCCCACAAGATCGGAGGACTGCGCAACTCTCCGATTGGCGAATTGCGCAACTATCCCTACACTTGCTATAAGGGAGCCCTGCGCAATCTCCCACAATCATCTCGTGATCAGAGCCGGGAGATGATGACTCGGCAGGAACGGAGGCGGGGGCGGTGGTGGTGGTGGTGATGGCATCAGCACCACCTATACTACAGCAGGAGCAGTAGGAGAAGCAGTAGGATCCTGCAATATAGAAGGGGGTGAAAAAAAAAAATTAATTGCCGACCATGATCGCCAAGGATTGCTGCGGCATAAACTTCATCACTCTCGTGTGTGTGTGTGTGCGTGTGCGATAGCAGCCTCAACCCCCCCCCCCCCACAAGGCACTGTGAGTGTATGCCAGCATTTGTCGCAACAAGGTGTCACCTGGAAGAACCTTCTTTCTGGCTGCGAAAATTCGGCGCTCCGCTAAAGCGAGATTAAAAAAAAAAAAAACAAGAAACGGGGAGGAGGAGGAGGAGAAGAGAAAGAGAGTGGAAGAAAAAAAGCGGGTAGGGGTAGAGAGAGAGAGAGAGAGAGAGAGAGAGAGAGAGAGAGAGAGAGAGAGAGAGAGATATGAAGGAGAAAGCAGTTTCCTAACGGACTCCTGAAATCGCTGGATGTTGAGACATAACCACTATCCTTAAGAACGGTAATCAGATACAAAACCACCCACAAGAGGCTCCCAGCTGATTATAATAATATACGAGGACCCCACCCACACCCCACCCGCAATTCCATTCCGAATTCCTCCTCCTCCTCCTCCCCCCACACCAGCGAGTAACTACTGTTGGGAGAAAACGATGATACAGCAGAGGTGAAGGCGCTAGGGATGTAAGGGGGAGGGGGAGGGGGTAGGGGGAGGGAGACTGGGGGAGAAAACAGCTGAGTGCGTTAGAGTGGGAGGAGGGAGGGTGAGGGGGAGGGGGAGGATGAGGAGAAGGGAGGCGGGGGGAGTGACGCGGTGGTGTTCCCGAGGGCGAGATGTTGCAATCATTCTTGTTCAACACTGGCGATGGGAAACGGTCGAATGAAGAAACACTGGCTGCTGGGATAATGAGGCCATGAATATTATCGCCACGATTCCCCGCCGTTCGTTCCCTTTACCCTATATAAGAGCGCAATATAATAATAATAATAATAATAATAATAATAATAATAATAATAATAATAATAATAATAACCAATGCAGGGTCCCATTCATATAGGACATGGGAAAATTTAACAGGTGCTATGGTACACTCGTTGGCTTTATCATCGATAATACTGTACGAGTATAATGCAGTACCCTTATTATCGATAATACTGTATAATACAGTACCCTTATCATCGATAATACCGTGTAATAAAGTACCCTTATCATCGATAATACTGTATAATACAGTAACCTTATTATCAACAATACTATTAAATACAGTACCCTTAAAATGGATAATACTGTACAATACTCGTACAGTACCCTTATTATCGATAATACTATAAAATACACTACCCTTATAATCGAGAATATAATATAATACAGTACCAATGGTGATGATGATGATTATGATGATTGTGATGAATCTCGTATAACAAGCACTATACCTACATTTACCCGTTATTACAATTCCATCTTTTACAAGGGTAATTAACGTAAGTGCCTTAGATTTTTGCTCGCTTACTTCGAAAGTGATCATATACACGATTTGCAATTAATAAATGAAAATATAGGTCACAAATAATACTTCTAAGTACATATTACTTTTCCTTATTCATATTCACTAGTGTGACAGTGAACTGAAATACGACTGTATTCATCAAAATATTTACAGTGACTACCAAACTATTCCTAGCTCTCTCTCTCTCTCACTTGTATTCCCTCATCCCTTACTAACCTTCCTAATTCTTCATTATCCCTTCCTTCCAAAGAACACCCTTTCCAATTTCGTGACTGCGCCTGAGAGCGTTCGCGCCAGTGGGCATCTGTCTGTCTGCCTGTGTGACAGAGTGTATGTGTGTGTCTGTGTGAAAGTCGAGAGACAGGAGAATAACCCTCCCTTTGACAAGCACTCTGGGGGCAACCACTGACACACAAGCGCTTGCATTCACGGCAGACCCGCAATTACCGAAATAAGTCCATCTGTTGGTCTTTGTGTAGCCGTCGGAGCTCTGGTGTTAAATGGGACACTAATTGACTGTGCATTACAGACTGGCATTATACACTGACCCCTCTGTGCGCTCTGTCACGACAGACCGCGTTCCGCACAGACGCCGGACGAGCGCGAGAGATCGTATTATGAGGAGGGGGAGGAGGAGGAGGGGGGGAAAGATACGAGAGTATTGAGGAAAGATGAGAGTAAGATCTTTTGGCTCTGGGAGCAACAAGAGAAGGGAAAGATGTGACGGATACTGAGGAAAGATGCGAGAAAGATCTCTCAGATCTCTTTGCTCTGCGAGCAACAAGAAGAGGGAAAGATGCTGCGGTAAGATGCGAGAAAGATCTTTCAGATCTTTTGGCTCTGCGAGCAACAAGAAGAGGGGAAAGATGCTGAGGAAAGATGAGAGAAAGACCTTTCAGATCTTTTGGCTCTGCGAGCAACAAGAAGAGGGAAAAGATGCTGAGGTAAGATGAGAGAAAGATCTTTCAGATCTTTTGGCTCTGGGAGCAACAAGAAGACTGAAAGATACTGAGGAAAGATGCGAGAAAGATCTCTCAGATCTTTTGGCTCTGGGAGCAACAAGAAGAGGGGAAAGATGCTGAGGAAAGATGCGAGAAAGATCTTTCAGATCTCTTGGCTCTGGGAGCAACAAGAGAAAGGAAAGATACGAGAGATATTGATGAAAGATGCGAGAAAGATCTTTCAGATCTCTTGGCTCTGGGAGCAACAAGAAGATTGAAAGATACTGAGGAAAGATGCGAGAAAGATCTTTCAGATTTTTCGGCTCTGGGAGCAACAAAACGTGAAAACGACGAAACGGGTTTAAAAGGAAACCACTGTAACCTGAGGTTCTAGTGCAAACAACGCATGAATCTGGAGAAACACTTTACCACCATAACGATCTAAACCTGGAAATATCTATACTTATTTATTTATATCTATCTTCCGAACAAGACCTCGCCAAGATGATTTTCCAGTGAAGGGAGCTGCGTCTTACGGCCAGCAGCAGCAGCAGCAGCGTTTTATGACCTATTTTGCTTCGCATGAAGGTCCTTTGTATAGTTATATATCGGCTGGTGACTCAGATCCGCTTCAAACCGAACGTCTGATTGCGAAACGCTGTATCGGTATGGCGACCAAAGTGTTATCGCTGATATCAAATGTATCGTTAAGATAACGAGAAACGATTAAAGTACAGAATTCTGTCATTTCGCGTCTCGCTGTTGCTTTACAATTCTTGACACAGCATCCAAAGGCTTTGTGATTCATATAATATCACTTTGGTCCTATTTCCTTGTAGGTCTGACTTTGCTGCATTAGACGGTAATATTCGTATACTTTATTTCTAAACGATCCTTGTACGTCTGACTTTATATTAGAGGGTAATATTCGTATACTTTATTTCTCAATGAGGGCTTCGAAAGGTCATTGATCATCCGTTTTGAATTCGGGTTTCTTGATAAAATTAAACATGACATGGGTATATACAGGCGTAATCAATCGCATCAAATTTTTTCTGAAATCTTAAAAAATGGCTGAAAATTTTCACCCAAACCGATGTATACTTTCAGCAAACTAAATGATGACAACGGCCACGTATGAAATAATGGAAGCAGACATGTTTTCGAATTTCTTAAACGAGTAAGAAATTATTTTTTTCTAATGTATACCCGAGTTCCCTATGTGAAACAAGATAACTACAATTTTGACCAAAGAATTACACTCGAAATAAGAGTTATCCATGGTTCAAAACTGGCCAAAATAAGACGTATCTCGGAAAAATAAATGGTGGAGGCAGTAACATTTCAACTGATGTTTTCCATTAGAAATATACGATTTTCATCAACATCATTTCCTGCATATTAAAAAAACTAATGTTACCAGACATTACAATGACATGTGACATTCACAAGATGCAGTTGGAATAAAAAATAACTCTTCCTAAACACAATTAAACATCTAGGCTATTTACAAACAGAACTGCATTCAAAACATGCCTTCAAAATCACTTTACGTTTACAGACCAATTAATCTAAGGACAAGCAACGCACACGCAAACGCATGCGTACATACACACACACATTCATGTGCGTGAAAATGCGTACATCCAATAACGCATTCATTCCAGATACAGGCCAAACTGATGTTCCCTTGAAACTAATGACTTCATTTCTTAACTCCCCCTTTCTCTCTCTCTCTCTCTCTCTCTCTCTCTCTCTCTCTCTCTCTCTCTCTCTCTCACAAACAAACAAATTTCCAATTCGGGACCCTGCCCTCTGTGAAATGACCAGACAAAGAAAAACAAAATACACAATAGGTAAAAAAAAAACAAAAGCAAGCAGCGTTCCCTGACATCTTGGAGGAGGAGGAGGAGGAGGAAGAGGAGGAGGAGGAGGAGGAGGAGGAGGAGGAGGAGGAGTACAGAGGGAGAGGGAGAGGGAGGAGGGAAAGGGTGTGTATAGAATCACGTCCCTTGAAAGAAGTGAGAAGGTTTACAATTGCGTAGTCAAGGACAAAGAGGCAGACCTAGTTTTCGGTGTGGGTGAGGGAAAGGCGGAGGGGGGGGGGGGGTCTGGTGTGGGTGGGGGGAGGTAGGGGGAGGTGAGGAGTCATTAAAAAGGGAGGCACGGAGAGGTCCAGGTGAAGGGCGGGGCACCTGGGAGAAGATGCAGAGGAAGGAAGGAAGGAAGGAATAAAAGGTGCAAAAAAAAAAAAAAAAAAAAAAAAAATCAGGTCACACTAAAATAAAAAAAAAAGAACAAATGACAATCACATAGTTAAAAAGTGAAGACATTGGATTGAAGAATATAAATAAAATTACACAGAAAAGATGCAAAGGAAGAAAGGAATAAAAGGTGCAAAAAAAAAAAAAAAAAAACAATCAGGTCACACTAAAATAAAAAAAAAAGAACAAATGACAATCACATAGTTGAAATGTAAAGTCACTGCATTGAAGAATATAAATAAAATTACACAGAAAAGATGCAAAGGAAGGAAGGAAGGAATAAAAGGTACAGAAATAAAAAAAAAAAATAAATCAGGTCACACTAAAAAAAAAAAAAAGCTAAATGACAATCACAAAGTTGAAAAAGTGACGTCATTGTATTGAAGAATATAAATAAAATTATACGGAAAAGATGCAAGGGAAGGAAGCAAGGTATAAAAGGTGTAGAAAAAATAAATCAATCAGGTCACACAAAACAAAAAAAAAAAAAAAAAGAACGGTTGACAGTCACAGCTGAAAAAGTAAAGTCATTGGATTAAAGAATATAAATAAAAGTATACTGAAAAGAAAACATATAATTCAAGACTCAAATTATATAATCCGAACGTAATAAATAAAAATAAGAAGAGTATCACATGTATCTGAGATAACAAATACAAGAAATGAAAATCGGGAAGATGAACAAACACCAGAAATGAAAATCGGAAAGATATCACACGAATTTGAGCTAAACAGGAGAAGAGATGCAAAAAAAAATAAATAAATATATAAAATAAAATAAAAATAATAAACAGAATTGAAGCCTGACTGTACAGACGCATCCAAATATCTAAAAAAATAAACAGAACGGGTACAAAACAATAGCAAAACGCTCTCTAACAGGAAGAAGAGAAATTTTCAAGATAAGAAATCACCGAGAGAAGATGATAAACATCTGAAGAAGGAACGGACGGCAGTGATTAAAGAAAGCTGAAACAATAACGCTAAAACACAATAAAAAAAATATGAAAGAAACATTGCTATAAAATATTGTTTTAAAACGGGGGCGCTGCAGAGATAACAAGAGTGTGTTTCTCTCTCTCTCTCTCTCTCTCAGACGTTCCCAACAAAAGGCGAGAGAAAGTGCTGTGCTAAGAATAGGAGAAAAGGAAAAGACTAATGAAGTCATCTGGACCTTTTGTATACCGGGAGATGCTGATAAAAATCGGGGAGAGAAAAAAGGCGAGAACGCATGACAAATGATAACGCTTGGGAAAGATGAAAAACTGCAAGACAGGGGATGTTATACTCAAAGGGAGATGAAAATACCACAGTGTTTTAGCATAAGTACTGACGGGCAGAAAAAATAGGCGAAAATGCAAAAAGACTCAAATTGAAGATTGGTTGAAAAAACTACAAAGTGAATTGAAGGAATATTATATAATAATCAAAGATTAACGTTTCAAATTGAAGATTAAATGAAAAAACTACAAAGTGAATTGAAGAAATATTATATAATGATCAAAATGTGCCGTAATCATATAATAGAAACTCACTATATATATATATATATATATATATATATATATATATATATATATATATATATATATATATATATATATATATATATATATATATATATATATATATATATATATATAAATGAAAAATCTCCCATTAGGATGAATATTTATGGCACTACCGTGATCTTTAAAACACTTAAATATGTATCATTAGGGAAATAAATAATGTGAGCTAATATCGACCTGAATGCCGTGCTTATCATGTACGTGCGTAGAACACAAATCTCTCTCTCTCTCTCTCTCTCTCTCTCTCTCTCTCTCTCTCTCTCTCTCTCTCTCTCTCTCTCTCTCTCTCTCTTTTAACAAACCATATTAGAACGCGAGATCATTTCGCAGGGAGAACCTTAATTCTGAAAATTCAATAAATAACTTTAATGTAGAGCAGATTTGGTCAAATTCAATCTGATAGTTCAGTTTCAATAAATAAAAAAAAAACTCAAAGAAAAATTATTAAATATGTGGGGAGGCTAAGACGCAGAAGAGAAATTCAGATACAAAAAGTATTTAATTATCTTACATAATATTCATATATATGACACATATGCATGATTCAGAACAATAGTATTTGTATTGCACAAACACTGATACATATATATACATATACATACATGCATACATACAAACATACATATATATGTGTGCGTGTGTTTTTTCTAGCGGTCATGACACTCTCCTCCAAAGAATAATGGTTTGAGTTCGATTCCGTTAAAACCTAAAACCCCTTAAGGACTCAGTAGTAAATCGCTTGCGGTGAGTCGCATCAATGTTGGAGAGAGCCTTGGGGCTAGCAACCTCATCCCATAATAACTGCTGAGAAGCAATATGTAACAACTTCTGGAGCCACCCCTCAAAGGGGGGGGGGGGTGGGAAATGGCACATACATACGTATCTACGGAAAGATTCAGAAGCTCTTGAGATGCGTTTTTCGTCGAATTCACGCGATTTTAAAAGACAATTTATTGAAAAAATTAAAATACATAAAGATGTTATATCATATACACTTCCTTACGAAACAATGTTGTTGATAACAACTTTCCTGACTTCGAAAACAATAGTGAAAGCACTTTGGGGGTGCAAAATACCTACTCTCATCATGAGAGCACTCGTTGTACAATCGCTAATGTTAATTTATCAGAGAAATGTGGCTGAAGTAGCGTCAACCATTCTGAGAACTGACCAGTTATTATAATTCCCATCGTATCTGAAGATTTAAATGGCACTTTGCATCTGCTGTTCTTCCAAGTTCCAGCATCGAACAGGAATTCCTTGATTCTGACCATTATTAAGTTAGCATGACTTAGACAGATGGGAGTTACTGGGTTATTTCTTCATTTTATTACGTTTTCCAATATCAGATTACTTACAAGGATTGTTTTTGAGCATTATTGCAGTGACTACATGAACGTAATCTCTGGTGTTCCTCAGGGTAGTGTTCTTGGCCCAATCTCTGGTGTTCCTCGGGGTAGTGTTCTTGGCCCAACCTCTGGTGTTCCTCGGGGTATTGTTCTTGGCCCAGTACTTGATATGCATGTAATATATAAATATATATATATACGTGTGTGTGTGTGTGTGTGTGTGTAGCTAATCTCTTTACAAAGATTTAGTTACAATTAGCGCATGGTACAAATTGCTGAGGATGAAGTTAATTCTTAGGAAGGCTAAAGTATGATTATTCTTTATTGATCAATTTCCTTTTCTGCACTTAGTTCCTTCACCTGTCTGAGGCCTTAAGTCTGTTGCATTCTGCTTCTCCAGGAATGAGAGCAGACTGGCTTATAACAATAATAATAATAACAATAATACTTCTGATAACCAATATTCATAATCGTCAATATCTAATCCTTGTTGTTATTACGAATCGAAGAGAGTGGGAGGACAAAGGGGAAAGAACGAAGCGAAGAAAACAAAAGAAAGAAAGAAAAAAAAAAAAAAACAAGAGAGCCGGATTTGGAGCAATTTAGCCGCGCTGGAATTAGCAGTCGCCCTTCACTTCCACTCCCAAAAACGCCAAGTGGCCACGGCCGGAGCCAGCTATGAAACAAAGGAAAAATAACCACCAGGCAGTTGTTCTATTCGAGTACGAGACCAGGGAAAATGGCCAGTCAAAAGTTCTACGCCAGGTATTAAGCCCCCTTTGTACAACACCCTCCATTAGAGAAACCGCCGTTCCCGGCGTCTTATCTCATTCCCAGTCTCCACGACTCGCAATTGTCGCTAAAATACCGTAACGGCAAGTTCGCGCGACAATCAGCAGCATTACGGGAATCTTTGGGGCTGCATTGGCGCGGGAGTTTCTTTATCCTTCTCCTCTCTCTCTCTCTCTCTCTCTCTCTCTCTCTCTCTCTCTCTCTCTCTCTCTCTCGTCGATAACCACAGAAGCATCTTGGTCAAGCACATGACTAAAATTCCCTTTAAGACAGTCGGTCTTCTGAAGAAAACTTTCGTTTCTGCAGTTCTAATGAAGGTTGAGGAAACGATTTACATAACTTCCCGAGTGTCGGTAAACTTTCGGCTACAAAGGCTACAAATAGCGACTTCGGTTGATGACAGTTGCGTAGAGAATGATGTCAAACGAACCGCGAGTCTTTTTTTTTTTTTTTTATAAAAAATGTTACGTCTCAACACTTACTAATGGTGATAAAATAGGTGAATCCTATTGACATATCAAATTGTGTCGTCAAGTTTTTTTGATTTTTGGCAATCTCACAATGCCGCAGCTTATGACATGGGATGCAAAGAAGATATATAGATTTAATCTTTAATGTTTTCAATATTATTTTCTTCAGTTCGTTTACTATTATTTTATATACCAGTATTATTGTTTAGACTTTTGGAAACCCCTTAGCTTACAGAATTTCCAAGGTAGCCACTTACGCTATCACAGTAAATGCAAATCACCTACCAATCTTTTAAATACTTGAGAATATCATCCACCTGATAAATTCACATGTTTCCAAATCAAGTTTCAAAAAGATGACTACAAAAAATATATAAGAATTTACAAAATATTTTTTCCTTGCTGTAATACTGACTTTTGTAACAGTTCGAAAAGTCATGGCATAGGGATAATTAAAAAAAAAAAAAAAAAAAAAAAAAAAAAATTTAAGATAAATTCATATTCTATAATTGTAAGCATTCGATTCAAAACAGAACAGGAGGTGGCATCACTAACTACTGAATAAATGTGACCAGCTATGAACACAAGTCATTATTTTGACATAATTTAACATACAAAAACCACTTGTTTATAAGACGTATATTTTATGCTGAGATATGAAAAACAGGCCAATTAACTACACTACAAATAAAATAAATTTTGCTTGCAATCGGGTCTTTTGGAAACAAATTCAATTTGCATGCAGCATCAAAATTAAAAAAAAAAAAAAACTAGAAACATCAAACTCATTTTGCATGCAACATCGAAGTGGGAAAACGAGGTCATTTCGGTTGAATGACAATGGAAAAAAAAAATCACTATGTAGATGAACCGTCTTATGACAAAAAAAGACTAAATAAAAAAAAATAAAAAAAAACAGTTAACTGGCAGGGGGAGAGTACCGAGAAAGTACCCTCAACTGACGCAACGAGAACAAGGGAGTGTCGTCCGCGGAAAATGGCCAGAAAAAAAAAAATAAAAATAAAGCTGAGAAACAGAGAAACAAAGAAACAAAAACAAAGAAACAAAACCACATTATTAATTCACGGCCTCGCCTGACATTGGTTTGAGAATGGAGCGCAAAGAAGCACTTGTGGGAGGAACACTTAAGGGGGAGGGGGGTGAGCATAAAAGGAGGAGGGGAGAGGGGGGGGAGGCAATGAGGGAGTAGGCTAAAATGAGGGGGAGGAGGAGGAGGAGGAAGAAAAGATGGGTGAACCTCCTTGGTGAAGGGAACACCGCTGGCAGGAGGAGTGAGAGAGAGAGAGAGAGAGAGTGGGGGTGGTGAGGGGGAGTGTTAAGTGAGAAGAAGGGTTTCTCAAGGGGAGGAGACGGGAGGGAGTGAGGAGTGAGGGAGTGAGGAGAGGAAGGGTGAAGCAAGAGGAGAAAGTGGTGCACGAACAGCTAGAAAGGGTTAATTTGAAGGTCTTGGGGATATTAAGGCTTTTCTCCTCCTTTTTTTTTTATTTCTCTTTTTTTTTTCTTTTGGTTCTTTAAAACTCTTTGTTTCTTTTGTGTTTCCGTTTTTTCTTTTCCTTTGTCGTGTTCCTATCGTGTCCTCTGTACTTCTGATATTAAATCTTTTTTGTATTTGTTTTGTTTCATATAAGATTTTTTTTTAATTCTGTTATCTATATCACTCATTTGTTTTCAACTTCATGCTTTTATTTTATATAAATGTTTTTAAATTCTATTATCAATATCACTAATTTTTGTTTTCAGTTTTTTTAATCTTATATTTTATATATATTTTTTTAACATTTTATTAGCTATATCACTCATTTGTTTTCATTTTTTTTTGTTTATTTTATAAACAGGTTTTTAAATTCTATTATCAATATCACTAATTCTTGTTTTTAAATTTTTTTAAATTTTTATTTTATATAAATGTTTTTGAATTCTGTTATCTATATACTCATTTGTTTTAATTTTTTTTATTTTGTTTATTTTATAAACAGTTTTTTAAATTCTATTATCAATATCACTAATTTTTGTTTTTTATTTCATATAAATGTTTTTAAACTCTATTATTGCTATCCCTAATTTTTATTTTCAATTTTTCTAAATTTTCTCTATTAGTCTTTCCATCTCAACAACTTGAAGTTTTAACTCATTTCTTCAGATAAATATAAATGAACCGATCATGACTTTTCCGCTATTCCCTAACACAAATTAGAGTACCCTGGGCCCTATTTCCAGAACAAATATCGTTTCAACAATACAACAATTTTCACATTTTCATTCAACGCTTATCATGTCAAGTCTTCAGCCTTTATCCCCACATCATACAATGCAATAATCCCTGAAAAAAAATTCTTCAATACTTACTCATCCTGAACCAGTTTTTTTGTAATCTTCTTGGCCATTCTCTCTCTCTCTCTCTCTCTCTCTCTCTCTCTCTCTCTCTCTCTCTCTCTCTCTCTCCAATTCCCCTAATTATCAAAATAACGACCTAGCGTTGAATTTCAGCTTATCTCCTCTCTTTCTAGGACACTGGCCAATTACTGAGGAGATCGCCAGGATTGGGACCCTTGCACGAAACGCTATGGTGATTCACGCGGATCCTAATTCGTGAAATCAGTATACCAGCGAGAATTGTATGATACCCAGCTCTTTTTCTGCTTACACCGAAAGATCCCTGAGTACGTATCTCTCTCTCTCTCTCTCTCTCTCTCTCTCTCTCTCTCTCTCTCTTACCTAATTCGTAAAATCAGATACCCAGTTCTTTTTCTACTTACACCAAAAGATCCCTGTGCTCTTGATACTTATTTCTCTCTCTCTCTCTCTCTCTCTCTCTCTCTCTCTCTCTCTCTCTCTGTCTGTCTGTCTGTCTCTCTCTCTCTCTCTCTCTCTCTCTTTCGTAAAATCAGTACATATTTAATTTTCTATCTATTTATTTTTTATCTATTTTTTATCTTTTTTTTTAAGCCCAAAATTATAATATTTGCTTCCATTCTCACAGCACTGAGTATTTGGGAAGTCTGAACCAACAGCTCTTGGCGAACGGATCTCAAGACCAATTTATGCTTGATAAAAGGTGTATATAATTTTAAATCCTTGTCTTCTTGCAGCACGAATATCTGGGAAGGACGAACCAATCAATCAACGGCTTCGTAGCTGACTTGTTCTGAAGCTTTATGTCTGTGTCTTATAAAAGTGTAGTATTGTAAAAGAAAAATTCTCTTCATTTCTGAACCGAAAGTTCACTTGGTAACTGAGAAAAATGACTGAATTCACTTCAGTCTGTTCTACGAAGGTCAAAACCAACATACTGCAAAGGAGAGAAGAAGAAGAAGAAGAAGAAGAAGAAGAAGAAGAAGAAGAAGAAGAAGAAGAAGAAGAAGAAAGAAACAGGATGACCCGGATAATTTCTCTCGTACACGCTCCCATGTCATAGTCATTTGGGCTATTGTTTCTGCTGCGGGCTGCCTCTCTCTCTCTCTCTCTCTCTCTCTCTCTCTCTCTCTCTCTCTCTCTCTCTCTCTCTCTCTCTCTCTGTTATAAAAGTTTGTATATATACATACGTACATTCCTATACATAAGTGTATATATATGTGTATGTGTGTGTGCGTGTGTATATTATAGCTACGAGAGAGAGAGAGAGAGAGAGAGAGAGAGAGAGAGAGAGAGAGAGAGAGAGAGAGAGAGAGAGAGAGGAGAGAGAGAGAGATGTATGTGATATATATATATATATATATATATATATATATATATATATATATATATATATATATATATATATATATATATATATATATATATATATATATATATATATATATATATATATGCGAATAACTCACAGAAATAGGTGAAGTTTTAAATGGAAAGTACCATAATGAATAATTCAACAGTGGATATGGTCCTGACCAGTTTCAGATACTAAGACATTTTCAAAAGAATTGCTGCATAAAGTTAAATTTTTTATACTATGTACAGCTAGTATATATGTATATACATATACAGTACATATATATATATATATATATATATATATATATATATATATACATGGGTGTGCGTGTTTGTATAATTATACATCGTACAATTCTGCGTACGCCAAAATATAATCAAGCATAAATATAGATGCACAAGCAAGCAAATAATACAGTACTGCTAAATATGTTAAGACAGAAATATCCAACAACTGCATTTTAAATTTAAAACCTCAAATTTTAACTCCTTCAGGTAGCAGAGAAGAAACAAATTTGAACCTAAACCCATAAAACAAAAATACAAAAATGAAAAGGAATTACAAAACAAACCAAACAAGACCAAGCTTCAGTTAACGAACAAAAACAAACAAACGAACCAATCACTTCCAGAGTCATCACGCGCAAAACGACCGAGGGAGATTGAGAACGCCCAAGGATTCAGCGGCTAAGTAATACAGCCATAGGCATTTGTCGTACAATCATTATCAGCTTATCGACGTGTGGGCCCTGTCCGACCTTATCATTTATGTGGCACATTCTGATGCACACGCAAAAAAAAAAAAAAAAAAAAAATAGGTCTCTAATTTAAGCACACACAATCGCCAGGTCTTATCTTCAAATCGCGTTCTCCTAATGAAGAACCGAGCAAGCTATGTATATGCGCAGGTACCGTGTACAGGTGAGCGTGGATACTTTTTCCTAATTGGAAAGCCGAGATCTCTGTTTGCGGGTGCAACTGAAATTGATCTCCCGAGTTCGGAAATGTAAAATGTTCTCGCTTGACTCAGGGAGAATGGAATACCTTTTTAATAATCTTTCGTTGTTTAGATGAATCGATGTTGGTATTAGTCCTTTCTGCGTTGTAGTTTATTTGCCAGGATGTTTTTCTTCAATTCCTGTCAATTTCAGGGTTAATTTCTTGTTGGTATTTGACCTGTACGTGTGATAGTGATTTCGCTCACAGCAGTCGCGTATGCAAGCAAAGTATGAAGACTCTATTTTGTACAGTTCAGAAGCAAAGGACAAGGTTAAATCCCCATGTGACCTTTGACCTCTGAGTATGACCATTGTCATGAAATCACTCTACACATCCGCCTCACTAGTGGAGTAAAGTGGGTACAGAATTGTCCAACTCGTTTAGCTCAAATTTTATAACCCAAGGTCAACGTTTCTATGTGACCTTTAACCTCTAAGTATATGACCTTAAGAATAGAATACAATACAGAATTTAGGCCAAAGGCCAAGCGCTGGGACCTATGAGGTCATTAGCGCTGAAACGGAAACTGACAGTTAAAAGGTTTGAAAGGTGTAACAGTAGGAAAACCTCAAAGCAGTTGCACAATGAAACAATTGTTAAGAAAGGGTGGAAAATAAGATGGAAGAAAGGGAATACGAACGGAGGTACAGAAAAATAAATGAAAGCAGTTGCAGCTAGGGGCCGAAGGGACGCCGCAAAGAACCTCAAGTAATGCCTACAATGCTCCGCATAAGGTGCACTAACGGTACTACCCCTAAAGGGGTGTATGACCTTGAATTTGCGACTAACGGTACTACGCTCCCTAAGGGTTATATGACCTTGAATTTGTAAGTTAGATCCATCACATGAAATCTTGAATCCCCATCAATCATGCGTGATGTACCAGAATCTCGAAGGTCTTTATCTTCGAATAGATTAGAATAATACTTTCAGCAACTTCACCCGTATCAAACGTACGGACAAGTAGAGAGTCGGACAGACAGGTCAATTACTAGATGCCCCTTAGTCGGTAAACCGGGGGCATATAAAAAACAAGTAAAAAATGAGGTCTAAGTTTCTTCGGCGCAATCGAGTTTTCCGCACAGCCGCTACAGCGTATAATCAAGGCCACCGAAAATAAATCTATCTTTCGGTGGTCTCGGTATTATGTTGTATGAACCGCGGTCCATGAAGCTTTAACCAAGGCCCGGTGGTGGCCTATCGTGTATCGTTGCCAGATGCACGATTATGGCTAACTTTAACCTTAAATAAAATAAAAACTACTGAGGATACGGGGCTGTAATTTGGTGTGTTTGATGATTGGAGGGTGGATGATCAACATACCAATTTGCAGCCCTCTAGCCTCAGTAGTTTTTAAGATCTGAGGGCGGACAGAAAAGTGCGGACGGACAGACAAAGCCGGCACAATAGTTTTCTTTTACATAAAACCCAAAAAATCCTGGCTCGTTGAAATGTTTTATCAAATTTCGAACGATGTTCCATAAACCTTAAATCAAATTTCATTCGTTTTTTTTTTAGTTTTCTGTGAAAGAAAACTATTGTGCCGGCTTTGTCTGTCCGTCCGCACTTTTCTGTCCGCCCTCAGATCTTAAAAACTTCTGAGGCTAGAGGGCTGCAAATTGGTACGTTGATCAGCCACCCTTCATTCATCAAACATACCAAATTGCAGCCCTATAACCCCAGTATATTTTATTTTATTTAAGGTTAAAGTTAGCCATAATCGAGCTTCTGGCAACGATATAGGATAGGCCACCACCACATGGCCATGGTTAAAGTTTCATGAGACCACCGAAAGATAGTTCTATTTTCGGTGGCCTTGATTATACGCTGTGGCGGCTGTACAGAAAACTCGATTGCGCCGAAGAAACTTCGACTCATTTTTTACTTTTTTTCTTAATGAAGTCAATTTTATTTCACAACAATTTCTCTTCACTCCCCTTGCATATTCTTATCATAAATGTCCTCATCTTCAGTGAATAATAAAACCCTTCCTATTTCAAAACATCTCTCCTGTAAGTATGATTTACAATGCAAGAAGCAAAAAGATGTCAATTAATTATGTAAATGAAAATGCGTAAGCGGCCAAGGCTACTTATTCTTCAAGATACCTCTTGATTATCAATTATCACAGCTCACCAATAATCGCCTACTATTTTTTTTTATTATTTTTTTTTTGTCGGTATTGCTTACAGAGAGAGAGAGACTCAATTGTCCACCTTCGGATAATTCGACCGATGAAAGATACCCGATTCCTTTCAAATCAAACCCTTTATCCCAATTTTATCTGATGCAAAAACAAATAAAGAGGTTTACGAGGAAGAATCAGGTTGTATCAGGCTGTATCGATGATAATTACAGTGAAATATGCCTACAGTAACAATGCTGATCGTGCAACAAAAAAAAAAGACGATAGACATTTTACTTACAGAAGTTGTAGCGGCCATGACGTCTAGTTCTTGTTCTCCTGCATAATCTGATCCACCCGCTGATTTGAATTCGTATATAAATCTATTTTTTTTTTTTTTTAAAGAGTTCCCTGGCTCAGGTTGTACGTTTTCCACTGTTGAGAGAGAGAGAGAGAGAGAGAGAGAGAGAGAGAGAGAGAGAGAGAGAGAGAGAGAGAGAGAGAGAGAGAGAGAATGGCATGGAAAGTATCTCCAAATAAGACTGATAAAATTCATCATGTATTATACTAAATGAAAATCAACAGAGAGAGAGAGAGAGAGAGAGAGAGAGAGAGAGAGAGAGAGAGAGAGAGAGAGTGAGAGAGAGAGAGAGAGATGATTTTAATTCGTATTAAAATCCATATTTTTTTAAAAAGAGTTTCGTGGCTCTATAAAACTTCTATTGCAGAGAGAGAGAGAGAGAGAGAGAGAGAGAGAGAGAGAGAGAGAGAGAGAGAGAGAGAGAGAGAGAGAGAGAGAGAGAGAGATGATTTTAATTCGTATATAAATCTACATTTTTTTGAAGTTTCGTGGCTCATTTTATACAACTTCTATTGCTGAGAGAGAGAGAGAGAGAGAGAGAGAGAGAGAGAGAGAGAGAGAGAGAGAGAGAGAGAGAGAGAAACCTGATACTAATTATCAGGCAACACCACCCTGACAATTATTACGACCCACGGCAAAATATTTCCGCCAAATATTTCCCGCGGGCGATGACGAGGCGATACCCGGATTGCATTATTCGCGTAAACTCGCCTTCGCTGAACGAGAAAACGTGGGTAAATGATTTATTATCGGAACGTGACCCAAGATACAAGAGCCCAACGGACCCAGAGATACGAAGGTATTTTCGTTAAATCCTGATTTTTCTCAAAATTCTCCCACTGCAGCAGATGCGTCAAAACATGCAAAATAATAATAATAATAATAATAATAATAATAATAATAATAATAATAATAATAATAATAATAATAATAATAAATAAATAAATAAATAAAAAAATGAACCGAAGTTTCTTGGGCTCAATCGAGTTTTCTGTACAGCCGCTACAGCCTAAAATCAAGGCCACCAAAATTTATCTATCTTTCGGTGGCCTCGGTATAATGCTATATAAGCCGCGCCCCATGAAACTTTAACCACGGCCCGGTTGGTGGCCTGGCCTATATCGTTGCCAGATGCACGATTATGGCTAACTTTAACCTTACATAAAATAAAAACTACTGAGGCTAGAGGGCTGCAATTTGGTATGTTTGATGATTGGAGAGTGGATGACCAACATACCAATTTGCAGCCCTCTAGCCGCGGTAGATTTTAAGATCCGAGGGAGGACGGAAAAAGTGCGGACGGACAGACAAAGTTGGCACAATAGTTTTCTTTTACAGAAAACTAAAAATTAAAAACAAATAAATAAATAGTAATGAAAAGTAATAAAATGGTTGCTGATGCGTCAAAACATGCAAAAATAAATAAATAAAAATGAAAAATAAATATACAAATATTAGTGGAAACGAATAAAAAAAAATCTGTGACTTCTGATACTTAGAAGATTGTGCATTCATTTAGTCAAATGACAAAAAAATTGTGAATCTTGATACATAAGAAATTTCCATGAATGAATTCATATTGTAAATTTACAAAGAGTAAAAAATTCTGAATCTTGATACATAGGGATATTTATACCCTAATTCATATTATTAAATTATAAAAAAAACGTGAAGTTTGTTATGTGAGGAATGATCATAACCAGTATAAATATTTTGATGTTAAGAGGAAAGAAGTGTGGAAATATGCGATGCAAAACTTATTAAACATTGCTAAAATTACAGTATAAAGTTAAGATATCTAATAATCAAGTTCCCTTGAAAGGTTAAATTTTATCACCAATCCTTTCAATTTCAATTTTATCACCAATCCTTTCAATTTCTTCTTTCATCGTAAATGAAACATCTGAAATACAATTTACTATAATTTCCTGTATCTCTCAATGTAAGAGATGACTAACACACTATCTGTTTTTATCTATTTATTATTTCATCAATTTCTTTTTCCTTTTTATTAAGTGGATCTCTTCCTTTCTTATTTCCCTTTATCTCTTCTTACTTCTTCCTAATGAACGCCATAATATTCTTTGGAAGCTTGAATTTCAAGTCAGTGGCCCCTGTGGTGGGCTTGTTCCATATGAATGGGTTTCATCTTCTGAATAATAATAATAATAATAATAATAATAATAATAATAATAATAATAATAATAATAATAATAATAATAATAATAATAATAATAATATTTAGGACATTATATAAAGAATAATAATAATAATATTTAGGACATTATAAATAATAATAAAAATAACAATAATAATAATAATAATTAAGACATTATAAATAATAATAATCATAATAATAATATTTAGGTCATTATAAAGAATAATAATCATAATAATAATATTTAGGTCATTATAAAGAATAATAATAATAATAATAATAATAATAATAATAATAATAATAATAATAATAATAATAATAATAATAATAATAATAATATCTAGGACATTACAAAAACTCGACAAAAGTGGACATAGTTTTGAAAAGAAAAAAAAATGTGCCCATCAATTTTGGGGAAAACTCAAAAATCCCTTCAGATATTAGGGGTGGCAAGGCCATATATAACCGAACTGGAGTGTGAGATCTGACCCTACCGACCCGAGAACTGGACTTTATGAAATATATCTCATGACTTGTGCAGTCCAAGAAGACATTTCACTCTCGCGGATTTTAAATCATGTCTCTCGTTTCCCTCCCAGGCGTCATTTCATAATCCTCAAGCATCTCTTCGTGCGAACCCAATTGTGCGTGTCCCCGGCAAGCACACCTCTCTCTCTCTCTCTCTCTCTCTCTCTCTCTCTCTCTCTCTCTCTCTCTCTCTCTCTCTCTCTGCCTATATAAAATAAAATCGGTTATTAACAACTTTTCAAGTTCTTTCTCTACTTCTTGAATAGCATATTCTCTCTCTCTCTCTCTC